>JAHKKF010513573.1:0-30076 GCA_019740295.1 Labeo calbasu
AGACTCTCCCTCTCTCTATGTATTTTATATAAATATATTAGATTTGAGTATATATATATATATATATATATATATATATATATATACACATACATACAATAGTACCTTTGTCCATACATACATGGTCAGATATTGATATTGAAGTTGCAAAGATGCTGTTGCTATGGTTACACTAAGGGAAATCAAATCTTCTCACTTACTTGTAGGATAATCTCACTTTTACGGCTACTAAAATGTTGTTTGTGAACCCTGTTGAACCATGGATTATCCACCTGCCAGCTATTTTTACCCTTACGAAAATTAACCATGGTTTTATTACAGTAAAAGTGTAGTAACCATCGTTTTTGGCGCATTGATTCCCATTTGTATAACCATAGTTTTACTACAAATACCATGGTTAAACTGTGGTTAGTGTAGCAAGACCATAGTTAATTTGTGGTTACCATGGTTTAACTATAGTAACCATGATTTTTTGGAGTAAAACCATGGTTAATTTTCGTAGCTGAACAAAACAGCTCATTTTGCTGCTTGATATTGTAAATTGGTGTGTCTTACCGTATTATTTTAATATATTACCTTAATTATGAGCACACTGGTTTATAGTGAAAACAGTTTTACCGTTTAATGCACCTTGTTATTCTTCTCATTATTTTCTTGTAGCGGCTAATCAACCGGAAGTCTCACTTATAGGCTTACATCCGCGTCAAAGTTGAATACATACTTATGTTTTTTAAATAAATTCGTTTATGACATTGCACAACCTGTTTTTCCATCCTTTGAGGGGTCTTAAATTGGGGGTTAATCCCATAAAACTCCCAACCTGTTTATTTCAACGCCAACATGGGAATTTGCAATTTAAGAGTCTAATTATTTAATAATTTAGATTAAATAAGATAAAAAAAATACAGGTGTTCATTTAAAACAGAACAAACAAAAAGAATTCTCTGTGAACACATACCTGATATATTTTAGCACTTGAAACGTAGCAGCTTGCTAAAGATAAAATACAAATTATCATAGTAAAAATCAAAACAGATTCGTTGCCACATTGGCGGAGTGCCAAAGCGTTTATCGATAGCACTACTTTTCGTGCGCTCCTCGGCGCGGACGGATACACTTCGATTGTGTGCGCACAGTGACTTGTCCAGTTAATGACGCAAGCCAGGATGGCGACAGAGAGTCTAGAAGTTTGACATTTTCACAGTTTACAACAACTGCAGGGGAACGTAACAATACTCCCAATAATGACAGCTCGCATATTTAGTGCTCTCTTTGATCAAATGAGTTTGGCAGGGGGAGAATTCGCTTCCAATAAAAGGGCACCGCAAAACGATCCTCTTCAATCAAGGTGCACAGGATCATATACATTACAGAGGAAGGTCTATATTTAGGGCTTAGCAAAGACGGGGAAAATACAATACATCAATAGCTGCTTAAATTACTGATCTTTAAAATAATTTATCAATTTAAAATATTGAAATACACCGTTTTAGAGTGGCTGACAAGACACAGGGGCTGAATAAGAACAAATGCCTTCCTGGTGGGAGAGAAAGGAAGGACAAACAGGATACTCTCTCCAGGGTGCAGAGCAGCCCATTGAGTAAACCACATTAAAAAGCTCTGAGTACATGCCAGACCATGGACCATTTCAGTCGGTCGACTGTGTTTTTAAACCTTGTATGCGTGGGATGAGTGTGTTAAAAGTGGATTTGGGTACCACTGATTTTAAACAAGTTAAATGCACTCTCATTTCTTTTGAAATGGCAAATCAGGCCCAGAAATGATTCTTTGATGCTCTGAATTAAAAAAAAATCTGTTTTTCACATAAGCATGATTAACTTTAAAAAAAAAACAGCATAATTTGTCTTCATCTGTTTTCATGGAACACTTTTAAATTAGTTGTAAATGCAGAAACGCTGATTACATATTTTTTGTTTATTTGGCCAAGAACCATCTGCCCCTTTTCAAATCAAACCTTAATACAGTATGTAAAAGGAAATATGGAAAACAGCAATATTACATAAAAAAACATACAAGGACAACCCCTTATGTGGTCACAGGCTGGTCAGTGATAATAAAATGCCAATGCTGTTCACCGACTTTGTTTACAGTGCACTTATTTGAGGGCTATGCATTTAACCGCTCACAAACAGTGCACTAGCAGTAACAAAAGCTACTGAGTTTTCCTCTCAGACTCCAGCTTCCAGGCACCAGTGAGGTAACGTAGTCTGATAAAAACTAGATCCCGTCCCATCTGTAGCCAACTCCAGAACGGCACCAACTTTGACCCTAAAATGTGCAATAAAACAAGTCTTCATTACCTCAGAGGAAATAATCTTCATCTTTGTGACATATACTGCTAGAAAAAGTCTTTTAATTGTCTGTGCTTTAAGTGCAATTATTTTAAAGCTGACAGCACAAACCTTCAATCTCTGTCCAGTTAACAGCCACTTCTACAACAGGGATGTCAAAACACTGAGCAATGAAGAGAAGTTCCACATCAAATGCCCTGCAAGAACAAGAACATTTATTTTCGATTCTTGGATTCGATGCTGTATGTGAAAAGTTTTAAGCCTCCATACCAGCGTTCCACATGCAGGCTGGAGAAGGTTTTCAAGGCAGCTTCACGGGTGAAGAGCTTAAAACCACATTGTGTGTCTTTAATCCCTCTCACACAAAAGAACCACACCAGGAAGTGGAATCCATACATCAGGAACGTTCGGAACATAGACCGCTGTTACGAGAAGAAACCGTGCACTGAATGAAAATGCACTGAACGTCGCAATGAACATTTACTGTTATGCTTTAGTACCTGAGCCACTGATTCTTTTTCCAGGTGAGCTCTGGATCCACAGGCGATTGCCATGTTGTCCTGCATGGACATATGAGAAATATTTTCAGAGATCTTTTGGCATAGAAAGGTCTGTTGGTAATCTGATAACTATGTCCTGGCTAGGCTTCAAATAGATATTTAATCTACATAGCAACAAGAGATTGGCAATACGCTGCTTGTCTATTTTTATTTACAAAACGTGGTGTCTCACAGGCTTCTCGGTGATGCTCTCAAGACCTTCTTCAACGTTTTCAATGTCAGCGAATTTAGTGGCTCCGTCTGCATCGGCCATAAGAATGAGCCGTCCGCGAGAGCTTAGCGTTCCCTGTGTAGACATAAACACAATAAGAAAGAGCATTCAACTATTTCATTATCTAAGTGGGTGCAAAATAAAGCTTTTAGCTGAGATTGAGCACCTATTTAAACTGGTTTAGGCATCAAGCCATGCAAGTGATTAATTGTTGAGTTTGATCACATTCCCAGCTGAGTCCAAACAGCATCTTTGTTATGTCTTTCATCACGTTTCATCTGAAATGTGGATAATGTATGAGGAGAAGTGTGTGTTTTTATATTGTTACCATTCTCACTGCACCGCCTTTTCCACGGTTCTTCACCAGCGTCAAAACTCGGACTTTTTTTGCTCCATACTTCTTTGTGTATTTCATGGCAACCTGAGGATACAAGCATTCAGTTTAAAAACAAGCTCAGTAACTGATTTATTCATTATTACTGATTATAATATATATTATATAAGAAGTAAAACTACCTCTGTAGTTTTGTCTTTGCTGCCATCATCTACCACAATAACTTCATAGGTGAATGATGGATTCTCCTTCTGTAAAACCAACAAGAGGACACATTAGGGTAAAAACAGTCACTTTAGTTACAGCACTGCCATCTAGTGATGAAAAACGCAAAACTCAATACTCAGACTCTTAGGCTGATGATTCACAGGGCAACTTTTTGAGCAATGTTGCTGGGCAACTTTGGGCAATGTTGCCGTCAATGGGCAACTAGGTGAGACACAGGGCCCACGACTGATCTAAAGTATCCAGATAGAAATTTGTTACCCATTTTCAATGGGAAATTGCCTAAGCAACATTGCTCCAAAAAAAAGCTGCCAGGCAAAATTGCTGAAAAATTGCCCTGTGTATCATCAGCCTTAAACAACCAGTCTGCAGA
This sequence comes from Labeo calbasu, assembly GCA_019740295.1. NCBI lineage: Eukaryota > Metazoa > Chordata > Actinopteri > Cypriniformes > Cyprinidae > Labeo > Labeo calbasu. The sequence goes on from JAHKKF010513573.1 coordinate 4,016, forward strand.
AGTCTCCAAAGACTTCATTTCTGGATTCACAGGTGATTTTTATTGATATTATACTTTATATTTTGTACATATGTGACCCTGGACCACAAAACCAGTCATAAGGGATTTATAAATCTAAAAGCTGGATAAATAAACTTTCCTTTGATGTATGGTTTGTTAAGATAGGACAATATTTGGCTGAGATACAACTATTTGAAAATGTAGAATCCGAGGGTGCAAAAAAATCTAAATTTTAAGTAAAATCGCCTTTAAAGTTGTCCAAATTAAGTTCTTAGCAATGCATATTACTAAAAAATTAAGCGCTGGTATATTTACGGTAGGATATTTACAAAATATCTTCATGGAACATGATCTTTACTTAATATCCTAATGATTTTTTGCAGGAAAGAAAAATTTATAATTTTGACCCATATTTTTGGCTATCAGGGTTGTGGCTAGAAGGGATACACCTCAGACCGGAAACAATGAAATGAATTGTTCTAGCTATTAGATTGTTTTTTTTTTGTCTACACCTACCCCAACCCTAAACTTAGCCCTTACTATAATACAAAAACAGTATTATTGTTGTACAGTGTGACAAAAATAACATTAGATTGATGTGCGCATGTCCAGTAGCTAGAGCTGTATCCCTTCTAACCTTAACCCTCTATAAGATGACATGAGAAAACAACAAATGGTACCAATTATACATGTGATATATATATGTGATATACTACCAAAAAATTATAAACCTACCCTTTAACTCCATATTGAAATCCTAGCTAGCCATACAATGAAAATATAACTATAAAAAATAACTATAAAAATTATTTGTGTTTGGGATGCTGTGAGCATGGAGACTGTAGTGTGCACCGTAAATATGAAAACGTTTATCTTAAATGTTTAATATGAATAAACAGTGCTCATAAACGGCTGCTGAGATAGTATTCTCAAGTGAAATAAGTTGGGGTTCGGACCCGGAAACAGCATTCGTTGGTGCGTTCAATGGACGCATTACGTCATCACTTAACAAGCCCATTGCTACAAATATACATGTGCTACTTAAGACTGGTTTCGTGATCCAAGGTCACATATATTATAAAACTATCATAATCTCAAATATTTTACTCAGAAAAACAGAACTTAACCACTGAGTCATTTAAATGAATTAAATACCAGACCTGTCTTTTCTCCAGGTATTCCATGGCTTCATCCATCATAACAGGTACTGTGATAGGACAAGAGATATGCATTAACAAAATAAATCTATTTATCGCCAAGAGCAGATTAATGATTTTGAGCCTTATGGATCCATTGGGGGTTGTTATATACACTGGCAATCAAAAGTTTGGAGTAACTGGAATAAAAGTAATTCAAAAAAGTAATAACAGTCTTATGCTCATCAAGTTTTCATTATTTTTTTTAAATAAAAAACACAGTATTATGATTTTTACAACTAATATTTTAAAAATACTTAACATCTATTTGAAAATATTTTAAAATGTATAGCATAATATTTTTTGGAAATGGGGATACACTACCATTCCAAAAAAAAAGCTGTTCTTTTGAACTTTTAATTCATCTAAGCATCCTGCTAAAAATTCAGATTTGCCATCAAATTTTAAATTTTTTTAAAATGTATTCAAATAGAAAACAGTTGTTTAAAAAAATATATTATATATAATTAAATATATTATAAAATTATATTATATATAATTACAATTATATATGTATATATAATTAAAATTAAGTTATATTAAAAAAAATGCCCTGACTCAGAGCTTTATAATGACATTGAATGGCTGTTGAGATTTTGAAGTCCAATAAAGTGCATTCATCCATCATAAATATACTCCACACAGCTCTGGGGGGTTAATAAAGGCCTTCTGAAGTAAATCCTTGCATTTGTGTAAGAAAAATATCCATATTTAAAACTTTATAAACCGGAATCTCTAGCTTCCGCTAACTGTCGCAGTCACAAATTAAAAGTACAAAACAAAGATTTGTAAAAAAAAAAAATGTTGGAGGATTTCGACATAAGCTAAGAGGTGACTGGTCTTCCTTTGCTGTAAACAAAACTTGGTTCTCGCAAGACAAGCATATTCTCACTCAGCCTACATCTGCGTCATACGTCATCTGTTGGAACGCCACTCTCTAGTAAACGTGCATACGACAGTTAGCGGAAGCTAGTGATTACAGTTTATAAAGTTTTAAATATGGACATTTATCTTACACAAACGCATTGTTTTACTTCAGAATGCCTTTATTAACGCCCCAGGGCCGTGTGAAGTCCTTTTTATGATGGATGGATGCACTTTATTAGACTTCAAAATCTCAACAGCCATTCACATTTTTGTAATATAACTTCAATTGTATTTGTCTTAAAGACAAAAGTCAGTTACACCTAGGATGGCTTGAGGGTGAGTAAATCATGAGGTAATTTTCATTGTTGGGAGACGTCTTTCAGAAACATGTTAATTATTCAGTGTATACATATTACTGCATATGCCATCAAAACAACTCACATCTGAGTTCCTCATTATATGACGGGACGACCACAGACAGCTCTAGTGATGGTGGGTCCATCAGACTGGGAAAAGACTCCTTTTTCCCATCTGCAGTCAAGAAGTGTTTCTCCTTCTCATGGCGAGTTTGATCTACCACGTTAGCACTGACATGAGCAATGACAACAACCTGAAGACAAGAACAGGTGTGACACAAGGGAGTAACTAACTTGTTCAACTGGATGAATAGGTGAAGCTCAACAAAAGTGTTATTATTTATATATTTCAAAAACACATTTCATTCATTAAAATGCATTAAATGTTTGTTTTACAAATTAAAATAAAAAATCAACAAGAGCAAACAAACTAGCTTAACTAGCTAAAATTTGACAATATGAAAGAAGTGTATAAAAACATATTAAAATGATAATGATAGAAATGTACCAGTAGTAAGACGATCAGCGCCAGGATCAGCGAATACTGCAATAAGTCATTTAAAGGGAAATCCATCATCCATATTCCAGTGAACATTGCACTGCAGCGAAGCTGTCACCAGTGTTTAGCTAAACTACCCTACTCAAGCATACACAGCAGCCTTAAAACGAGCCTTTCGGCGACTTCGTGAGGCGGGACATATATGAATGGGTGTCGTGCTAAATTACGGAATAAACAGTTAAATTTCCATTGTTGAACTTTACTTCCAGTCACACAGAAACACCTATGCGGAAGTCGTTTTCAGAACCACATCATCACAGCATGCGAAGAACGCGCAGCGCCGCGGAGCCCCGGATAGAAAACATCACTAGCGCCCCACACTGGCGCGGAGGACGCGAGAGTCACGTCTTTACGTCACTGCAGTCTTCACGTGGTGCGTCTAAACATCATGGCGGCTGGTTTCAAGTGAGTTACTACACAGCATTAACAACATGTGTAGATTGTTTCTGAATCATTTTAAGGTTTTCTGGATAGTAAGATTGTATATTTGATGTAAATAATAATGAGTTAATTGTTTTTTTTTTTTTTGTTTTTTTTTAGAACCGCGGAGCCTCTAGAATATCACAGGAGCTTTTTGGTGAGTTGAATTTTTGGTATCTGTCTGCTGGAATAACACTAATCTGATAATTCAGCCATTTATCTTTACCTATAATTCGACAGAAAGAAAACTGTCGTCCAGATGGAAGGGAATTGGGAGAGTTCAGACCCACAACCTTAAATATTAGTAAGTATGGGATGCATTTTATAAAATCACTTATTAAAATGCATTTTCAGTGTTTTACTAATTGGATTATATGTGTTTTTCTAGGCTCTATATCTACCGCTGATGGATCAGCCTTGGTGAAAATTGGAAACACCACAGTGATCTGTGGGATCAAAGCTGTAAGAATCATTTTCATTTTCTTAAAAACTATGACATGGCTGTTGGTTATTAAGTTACAGTTTTTGTTTTCTTGCAGGAGCTGACTACACCGCCATCAGATGCTCCAAATAAAGGATATATAGGTGAATTATAATTGGAGATATACAAATATTATACATTGGGGTGTTGAATGACATTTAACTCAAGTTCCTCTTTGCTCCCTAAGTCCCAAATGTAGATCTGCCTCCACTGTGCTCATCTAGATTCAGACCCGGTCCTCCAGGAGAACAGGCTCAGGCGGCCAGCCAGTTTATCGCAGATGTCATTGAAAGGTACACCCACTTTTTTGTTAAAGCAGTGTGATTTTATCAAAAATAATGTTTGCATAACATTGCATGTTTAATACTTGTTTATTTTTCTGCTTTGTAGTTCACATTTAATAAATATGGAGGAGTTGTGCATTGAAAAAGCTAAGGTAAGGTATAGTAAATAATATATATTTATAAATATTTGACTCTAAAATACTTATTTGATTAAAATCCTTTAATAATGCATTTCTCCTATCAGCTTTGTTGGGTGCTATATTGTGATATTATGTGTTTGGATTACGACGGGAACTTACTTGATGCCTGCATCGTAGTTCTTCTGGCTGCTTTAAAGAACGGTGAGCGCTTCTTCTGAATATAACAATTCGTCCTGCTGCTTGGATGACTAATAAAAACATGTCACATTTCTCAGCTCAACTCCCTGAAGTCGCTATAAACAAAGAGACAGATTTAGCAGAAGTTGACATTCAGAAGAAGAGGCCCTTGAAGATCAACCGGCACCCAGTTGGTTCATCGTTTGCAGTATTTGATGAGTAATTGACAACTTATTTCTCTATTACACAACTGTAGTTTGGCATTAAAACACTTTAGTTAAGAAATATCAACTTCATGATCATTAGGAAAAGATCATTTGTCTCAAGATCAAAGTAAAGTTCTTTTAGAAATGAGAAGAATGAGTTTACAGACAGTCTTTTCCGTTTTCTCATTGAACAGCTCTATTATCATAGTCGACCCCACAGCGGAAGAAGAAAGCTTGTCAACAGCATTATTGACTGTGGTAACGGATGAAGAGGATCGACTCTGTGCCGTCCACAAACCAGGTGACCATTAACTTAAGACTATTGTGACAAATTGCAAGTTATTTACAGCTTTAGAGAGCAAATTTATCAGGGTGAAAACTGCGATAGGCTTTTTTTTTTTTTCTTTAAAATGTATGGAAGCCTGTTTCCGCCACTGAATAATAAAAAAAAGCTAACTGTGACTTTTTAATCAAAGTTCTGACTCTTTTTTCCTCAGAATTGTGAGATATAAACTCACAATTCTGACTTTTTTCTCAGAATTCTGTGTTTATATCTTACAGTTGTGACTTTTTTTCTCAGAACTGCAAGTTTCTATCTCACAATTCTGGCTTTATAACACAAATGCAAGTTTTTAAGTCAGAATTGTGAAATATAAACTCAGAAATCTGAAAACATATCAGTCTTCTTTTCCCCCTTAGAACTCACAATTGCGAGTTTGTATCCCATGTTTCTGAGAAAAAAAAATCAGAATTGCAAAAAAAAGCCAGAGCAAACTCACATTTGCAAGAGAAAAAAAATATTTTTTTTCCTCAAATTTTTGAGTTTATAATCACACAATTCTAAGGGGGAAAAAAAACTGATTTTTTTATTTTTAATATCACATTTCTGAGTTTATATCACACAGTTCTGAGGAAAAAAAAGCCAGAATTAAGGAAAAAAAACATCAGAATTGTGAGTTTTTATCTCAAATTTGTGAGTTTATATCACACTTCTAAGGGAAAAAAGTCAGAATTGCAGGAAAAACGTCAGAATTGAGGAAAAAAACGTCAGAATTGTGAGTTTTTATCTCAAATTTGAGTGTTTATATCACACAATTCTGAGAAAAAAAGCCAGAATTGCAAGATACAAACTCAGATTTGCGAGAAAAAAAAAGTCAAAATTGCCTTTTTTCCCCCTCTCTTCTTCAAATTTAGTTTATAAAAGTTTATATCACACAATTTTGAGGAAAAAAGTCAAACTTGGGAGAAAAAAGCCAGAATTGTGTTTTTTATTTTTAATCTCACATTTCTGAGTTTATATCACACAGTTCTGAGGAAAAAATAAGCCAGAATTGAGGAAAAAAACGTCAGAATTGTGAGTTTTTATCTCAAATTTGTGAGTTTTTAATCACAATTCTTAAAAAAAAAACCCAAAAAAAAACAACAGAATTGCCCCCCCCCCCCCNAATTTAGTTTATAAAAGTTTATATCACACAATTTTAAGGAAAAAAATCAGAATTGGGAGAACAAAGCCAGAATCGGCTGTTTTGGAACCAGAAAGTGATTTTTATGCATCCCTGAGCATCTGCAGATTGAATTTCTGTGGTCTCCAGATTTGATTGAATATTTGTTGTAGATTTAAACAAACGCTCCATTTTGTTTTAGGTGGGACGTCGTTATCTGGGGAGAAACTGCAGCACTGCATAAATCGAGCCATAACGAGAAACAAAGAAATCAGCAAACTGCTAGACAAAGTCACTGAGAGCATGAAGACGGCGAAATAAACACACACAGTCGTGACATTTTTATCTAAAAGATGTATTTTTCACTGTCAATATATACTTTCTTTTTTATCACAATAAAACTGCCGACAAAGACCATTTACAAAAATTCTGCCTCAGTGTTCAGAAATGTCTCACATGGTTTAGATTTTTTTTTTTCTCCATAAGAATATACATCAAGTCCCCCCTCAGTATAACAAAATGCCATTTTTAAAATGTGCCGTATAAAAACCGCACATGTAATTGCATGCTGGGACAAGGCGGCCTATCACTCTGACATCCAGCAGTAGAGAGAATGTTTTTTCATAACGGTAAAGTTGAGCAACAGGTGATTGAGGCACATCTGTACGGCCCTTATTAGTGTGCGTAGGGTCCACCCTCTCAAGCCGGACAGGCTCTCGTTGAAAGGGCCATTTGGAAGGAGAATAAAGACAGCATGCCGTATAGAACCCTACAAGAATTGTCTCATTTAATATCTTGTATTTCTTTAAAAAATACGGTAATACTCTAAGGTCCCCTGCTCTAAAAATCCTCGCAGTATCTATTCATCTGTCCTGAGGTCAGGAGGGCAATTCCTGCACCCCTATGAACATAAAAACCCAACTTTAGTCCGGTCAAGCCACAGTCAGTCCGTAAAATGCTGCCGATCGAGCACAGTGGCGTTCGCTGACGTCCGGCCGGAGGTCATGATTTGGGGAGGGGCTGTGGCGTGCTGCGTTTCCTCTTACTTTTTGGCTGGTTGGCGGAATGTTGCCGTGGCAGCGCCGCCTGTGCCGCCGCCCCCACTGCCATACCCATTTGCTGGTGTTGCATTTGGTGCTGCAAGAATTGCAACTGTGTGAAAGGGAAAAGTAACGGATAATGAATATGTGCGTTAGAAGTGTCCTGAGAGTCTCCTCTCACAGCAGCTGTGCCTCAGAAGCAGCTCTTTCACTTAGCCATGGAGATAAATGTGAATGTCAACGGACTGAAACCTTGAGCTCTGATTGTTGGATTAGTTGGTTTTAATGTATCCACCGTCCATCGATCCTTATGCAAATGTAGCCAAATGTGGGAAAACCAGTCAAATTTTCCCTGTTCTCATTATTTTCAGAAATTTACACTTGAATGATGCTTAATGTGAAAAAAAAAAAAAAAAAAAATTATATATATATATATTAAATTAATATTATAATTGTTTTAAAGACACACTACTGTTAAAAAGTTTGGGGTCAGTAAGCTTTTTTTTGGAAAAAAAAAGAAAAGAAAAAGAAATTAATACTTTTATTTAGCAAAAACACTTTAAATTGATCAAAAGTGATGTTTTATGTTAGAAAGGATTTCCGTTGCAAACGCTGTTCTTTTGAACTTCATAAAGAAATCTAAAAACAGTTATATTTATGTTACAAAGTAACATTTTTTGTAACATTTATTATGTGTGGAAGGATTTCTGTTGCAAATGCTATTCTTTTGCACTTCATAAAAACATCTAAAAAATAATGTTACAAAGTAACATTTTTTGTAATATTTATTGTAACAAATAATTTCTGTTGCAAATGCTGTTCATTGAATCTCAAAAATATAAAGTAACATTTGTGGTGTTACAAAGTAACATTCTTTGTAACACTTATGATATTGCAAAGTATTTCTGTTGCAAATGCTGTTCTTCTGAACTTCATAAAAAAATCTAAAGAAGTAACATGATGTTACAAAGTAACTTTTTTGTAACATTTGTTGCAAAAGGATTTCTGTTGCAAATGCTGTTCTTTTGCATATATTTTGTATAAAAAGTAACATTTATGTCACAAAGTAACATTTTTGTAACATTCTTTAACGTTTATGTTACAAAATTTTTTGTTGCAAATGCTGTTCTTCTGAACTACATCAATTCTAAAAAAACTAACATTTGTTACGAAGTAACATTTTTGTAATATTTATGAGGTTACAAAGCAACATTTTGTAACACTTATGCTACAAAGGATTTCTGTTGCTGTTCATAAAATTCTAAAAAAATGTACTCCACAAAAATATTAAGCAGCACAACTGTTTCAGCATTGATGATCAGAAATGAATCAGCATATTAGAATGATTTCTAAAGGATCATATGACACTAAAGACTGGCATAATGGCCACAAAAATTTAGCTTTACCATCACAAGAATAAATTACATTTTAAAAATGTATTAAAATAAAAAGATATATTTTACATTTTAACATATTACTGTTTTATTGTATTTATGATCAAATAAATGCAGGCTTGGCAAGCATAAAAACATCAAAATCCTACCAACCCCAAACTTTTGTTCAAACTGTCTACATATGAATTTTGCTTTACTACTTTATTATTATTCTAAAATTTGGGATGTGCTGATATTAAAATTCTGGTTGATAAACCAATAATTATTTTCACGTTCTAGCCCGATAATAGATAAATGGCAGATATTAAAATTCAATACTATTTGAATAAATACATTAAAAATAAAACACTATAAACATAAATCACTTTAAATGCTACAAGTGAATATAGGCATCATAACTTTATGAGGTGCAGTATGAAAAACGGATATTCATTTTGCAGTTTTTATAAAGATTATGTTTAATCTTTGCTACTAAATTATGTTTTTTTTGTTTTGTTTTTTTTAAAAAGATGAACTTTGTTAGATGATGGCAAATCTAAATAAATTGGGCTAAATGAGCTGCACAAGTAAATATACAAAAAATATACAATGATAAAATACAATTTATCAGTATCTACAGTGTTCCAAAAAATTGGAAAATGCCTTTAAAGAGACAGTTCACCCAAAAATTAAACTTTTGTCAGTAATTACTGACCCTCATGACGTTTAAAACAGTCTCGTTCATCTTCGGAACACAAAGTAAGATTTTAATGAAATCGGAGATAACTGTTTCCAACAATTTCTTCTCTTCCGTGTCTGTCACGCATTCAGGAGAGTAACACAGATTGTGCGTTATTTCTGTTTTCCTTGCACATAAAAAGTATTCCCATAACTTCAAAAAAATAAAGTTGAATCACTGATGTCACATGGACTATTTCAACGAGGTCCTTACTACCTTTCTGTCTTGAACGTGTCAGTTGCATTGCTGTCTATGCAGGGTCAGAAAGTTCTCTGATTTCATTAAAAACATCTTAATTTGTGTCCTAAATATGAACAAAGGTCTCACGGGTTTGGATCAACATAAGGGTGAGTAATTGATGACAGATTTTTCCTTTTTGGGTGAAAAAACTACCTTGAACTGGTATTGTACTTTGCATATGACATGCATTACATGTTTTTGTCGCCTCTCCCACTGGCTCTGACAAGAGATTCAACTGAAGCAGAACTGCTGAAGGAAAACCACCATTCATTAACACTGCAGTGAAAACGGATGCAACACGCTGGACAGACATCAACGTTGTTTGCAGAAGCTGAAAGAGGAAGGAATGGCAGACTCGAGGGTAATCGATGGGAACAACAAACTGTGAGGGACAGGAAAGGATCAAGCAGAAGCGATGGAAAGGTGGTGGTAAAATTAAAAGTGCAATGCAGCTGTTGTCTGTCAGTTACCCTCTATTACACACACGCACGCACAGCCATGCTCTCATTTGCTATCAGTAAGACAGCAACTTCAACTCGCATCTCAGCTGGGACTAATGCAAGAGTTGGGCTGTTACTGGGGTCAGATGCAAGACAGGAGAGTGGGCCAATCAGTGTGAGCTGTGCGTGATGACGGATAATACAGCACAAATGTGTCATGCTTATACATGAAATGAAATCTAATGAACCTCATAAATAAGACATTCCTGAAGTTGTGGAGATTTTGTCTCTATTGCTACAAAAACATGCTTTTTAAGCAGCTGTGAAGAGATAAGCTGATGCCACAAGCTTATATGAAAAAATGTTGGTAAAGGCTTAGACAGAAAAATGGTAACTCAAAACATGGCAAGAGAAGGACCATGTGAAGCTTCACACGTCGGTCAGAAGTAGCCAGAAAAGAAGCTATTGATGCGATTCTTATGAACAACAGTGTTTAGTTGTGTAGTGTGGAACATTTAATCTAAAGAGTGAATGCATAGACATCATATAACAGACTGATCCACACTTATCTTTCACCAGACCTTTGAATTTAACATGTTAAACTTACAAAAGTTTGAGTTTGGGTTCTGTATATTTACTTTTGTTTTTTAAATTAATACTTTAATTTTGCAAGAATGCATTAAATTGTTTAAAAGTGACAGTAAAGATCTTTTTTATTCAGACGATATTGGAAATGTTTCTTGGGCTGCAAATCAGCATATTCAAATGATTTCTGAAGGATCATGTGACACTGAAGACTGAAGTAATGATGCTAAAAATTCAGCTTTGCCACCACAGGGATAAATTGCATTTTTAATAATACATTTTGAAATGTATTTAAATAGAAAACAGTTATTTTAAATTGTAATATGTCACAATATTACATTTTTTTACCGTATTTTTGATCAAATAAATGCAAAAAACATACAGCCCAAGACTTTTGTAAAAAAAAATAAAAATAATTTAAATAGATATATTTTTTAAATAATTATTTTATGCGATAATTACATATTTTATTATTATATATTACAAATCACATTGGATTAATGTAAATTGAAGATTACTGCACAATAAGACCGGAAAGGTGTATAAAAGATTTAATTCAGGTTTTTATTCACGTGTGACCCTGTACCACAAAACCAGTCACAAGGGTCATTTTTTTCAAAATTGAGATTTATGCATCATCTGAAAGCTAAATAAATAAGCTTTACATTAATGTATTTGGCTGAGATACAATTATTTGAATATCTGGAATCTGAGGGTGCAAAAAAATCTAAATATTGAGAAAAATCACCGTTTACGTTGTCTAAATGAAGTTCTTAGCAATGCATATTAGTAATCAAAAATTAAGTTTCGATTTACGGAGCTTCCGTGACCAAATCTAAATGCTGTAAACATTGTTAGCTGATCTATATTTTTATGTAAATAAATCTGTTCATCATATAAAGCAATCCTGTCTCTTTAAAAGACTTGGATTCAACTGTTAAAATCATATGGATTTCTTATTTTTAGCTTGAACAGACTTATAATGGAGGGACAGAAACCTCTTAGATTTGATTAAAAATATCTTCATTTGTGACTTCTTATAGTTTTGGAATGACATGAAGGTGATTAGGTGATGACAGAATTTTCATGTTTGGGACAAAAGGTCAATTTGAATTCACATGGTCTTCAAAGGTCAGTGGAAGGGGAATCAGTGTCTGAGAGGTCAAAGGTCAGTCTGATATACACATGTCTATGGGTGGATGAGGTCAAAGTTGCTGCATTACTTGGATCTGTGGCTGGTGCTGTTGCTGGAGCCTCGGGGACGGTAGGCTGGGCCCGGACCCCTCCAGACCACAACCCAGCTGGGACAGCACTACCACGGACAGAGGGGTGGGGTGGAGGAGGAAGAGGAAGAGGAGGGAGGGGAGAGAGAAAGAACAGGGTGGGGAGGGAGGTAACAGGAAATAAAAGGTAGAATGTAGCAGAAAGAGGAAAAGTGGCATCCACCATCATGTTAATCAAATGACAAACCCAGATAATCAAATAAACAGGTCTGATTAACTTCGATTGATCAATGTTGAGATTAGTATGACACACTACAAAATCTAAATCCATTAGTATGTCTACTCGTTGTGTTAGTGTCTGTTAGAGATATTTAGACTAGAGATGTACTTGAATAATAAGTGAGAGGAGTGGCAGAGAAACGAAACGCATGTGTTTAGTGCATGAGTCCGTACCTGCTGCCTGAGGAGACATGAATCCCCCCACTCCGGTGAGATTGATGACTGCCGTCTGTTGGGCGGACAGACCCTGTTCTGCCGTCAGACCCGCATCAGCCTGAATCAAAGAGGACAACTGAATTACTGAAGAACTTTAGAACATACAGTTGAGGTCAAAAGTTTAAAAAAAGTTTAAAAATGACTCTGTTTAAAAGTTTACATTAATTACCTTAATTACCTTAATTGTGTTTTTTAATTTGTTTAGTAATAGCTGTTGATGAGTCACTTGTTTGTCCTGAACAGTTAAACCGCCTGCTGTTGTCCCACAAATTCTTTGGTTTTTCAGCATTTTTGTGTAATTGAACTCTTTCCAGCAATGACTGTATGATTTTGAGATTCATCTTCTAACACTGAGGGCAACTGAACTCACATGCAACTATTACAGAAGGTTCAAATGCGCATTGAAGCGCCAGATAGAAAAACGCTGCATTAAGAGGGCGGGGGTGTAAACTTCTGAACAGAATGAAGATGTGTACATTTTCCTTATTTTGCCTAAATATCATATTTTGTTCATGTAGTACTGCCCTTCAAAAGCTACAGCAGATACTTACATGTTTCCCAGAAGACAAAATAAATTAAATTTACCCCAATCTTCAAATTCAAAAGTCCCCCCCCCCTGCTCTTAATGCATTGTGTTTCCTTCAGAAGCTAAATTATTTTACTCTTAAACACAAAATTCATTCAAATTAGAAATGTAATTTCTATACCACTAGATTAAATACAAGTACATAATGAATATGTAATGTAATATAAATTATATAATTAATAATAACAATAATAATTATATATATATATTCTAAATATAATTGCATACAATACAGCTTTACATGTGACAGGTGAGTGATTCAGATTTACATGCATTAGGGGATAGTTCACCCAAAAATGAAAATTGTCATCATTTACTCACCCTTAGGTTGTTCCAAACCTGTATGAGTTTCTTTCTTTTTTTTTTTAACACAAAAGAAGATATTCTGAAGAACGTTGGTAACCAAGAAAAGTTGATGATAGCCATTGACTTGCATTGAACAGAACTTTCATTTTTGGGTAAACTATCCCTTAACACAATTGGAGTTGATCCTCAGCCTCTGGAAATTACTAGAATCATGATATCTGTGTAAAATGATGGCTTCAGTGTGTCTAACTCACCGCCTCGCCCTGCTGCTGGGGACTGGATGTCGCGGACTGACTGCTTTGCTGTTGAGGGGAGAATTGAGACAACTGCTGCTGCTGTAGAGAGTTAAAAATCAGTGGTCCCGTAGGAAGCTGAATAAAAGGGAAACACAAACATTAAATGGGAGGGAAAGAGAGAATCATCTTTGCAAAAGCCAATAAAATAACTACAAAAGCTTTCTCACCTGAAGAAGGTTAAGCGGTCGCAGCCCTGGGCTACTGTTCAGGCCAAATGGCCCACCTGCTGAAACAACATGAACAATTTACCTACCACAATAGTGACTGACAGCTTGTAAAAGCCTTTGATGAAAGGGATAGTTCACCTAAAAATGACAATTCTGTCATTAATTACTCACTCACATGTCGTTCCAAACCTGTAAGACATTTTTTATCTTGGAAACACATATTAAGTTATTTCTGATGAAATCCGAGAGCTTTCTGACACTGCTTAGACAGCAGCACAACGAAAATGTTCATGGCCCAAAAAGGTAGTGAGGACATTGTTAAAATGTTGCGTGGTGGTACTCTTGTGAACGAGAAATTGTTGAGTAAAGTTATTTTTGATCTCTTTGCGCACAAAAAGAATTCTCGTTGCTTCGTAACATTACGGTTGAACCACTGATGTCACATGGACTATTTTAAAGATGTCCTTACAACCTTTCCTGGCCTTGAGTGTGTCAGTTGTGTTGCTGTCTATGCAGGGTCAGAAAACTCTCAGATTTCATCAAAAATATCTTAATTTGTGTTCTGAAGATGAATGAAGATCTAACAGGTTTGGAACGACATGAGTGTGAGTAATTAATGAAAGAATTTTCATTATCCCTTGAACATCTCACCATGCAGGAAGCAATTTACACAGACGTTTACCTGCTGGAGCTGCAGACTGCATGGCAGGAAGAGCTCCTGACATGAGACCACCAGAGGGCAGAAGTCCACTCAGGGGTATACCAGATGCCAAAGTACCAGGACTACAACCCAGCATTGGGTTTGAACCGCTCATCAGAGTCTGCGGACTGCTGCAAAAAACCACAAACAGAGGTGGCTAGTAACCTTTTTTCCCTTTCACGTCGCTGAAAAAAAGTCACAAACTTGGGTTCTTACCAAACCGGGCCCACCACGTTGATGAAGTTAAGCCCTGCGGGGTTTGTCATGACCTGCGAGGACGTGGTGCTGGACGTAGGCAGGGGAATAGTCATGACGGGCAGGGTCATCTGCTGTTGGGCGAAGGGAGTCAGCAGGGTGGGCTGCTGTGGAAGGGTAGGGTCCTGAGGGGTGGGCGTTACCGAAGGCGTGGCACTCTGAACATCGGCAGGGTGGGGCGTAGAACACGGCGTGTTGGTGGGTGTGGGTGTGGAGGGTTTGGGGGTACCTGATCCTATGAAGGATGATCAGAGGAAAAAGACAATGCATAAGCAATGCATAAGCAATGCATTAGCAAGCGATGACAGCTTTCTAGTTGGGAATGGAGTGATACTCACTCTGCATGGGCGAGAGAGCAGCAGGGGACAGCAGGCCAAGCTCCATGGAGTGTTTCCGGGAGAGCGACTGATTCTTTGTGGGTGGAGGGGTTGGGCACTTGAGATGGCCGCTTGAGGCCTGTGTACTGTACGGGTTACCTAGACAAAAGGAACAAGGGTTTGTTTGTACAATTTTAAGGTGGAGAGACACAAACATACTTTTACGAACATACAGAGTAAATGAGAGTGAGATGTGATGGAGGTTTCAATCCAAAGTTGCAAATTTAACTCAAAATGTAAATATCGCAAAAACATTTGCAAAAAAGCACCGTTTCCATCCAATAAGACAAACCGTCACTTCCTAATAAACTGGCACTAAATATCACTCAGTGGTAGGAGATAAGTAGGAGAAACCATTAAATATAATCATTTTCATATCTAATAAATTACTTGCGGCGCAGAGCGAGCAGACACAATACATGTAGTCAGTGCTTTCTAAACACTTTGATGACAGAAATACTTTAAGAACAAATTTTGCTCGGGCATTTAAGGATGACCATAACAGCATTTCAGATGCTGAGCAACAAGATCCGGTCCACTGGTTAGTCAGGTTATGCCATCCCATTGCGTCATAAAGTCACACAACTTTTTTGATGCGCATGTAAGAATTTATTCGGCAGTATATCCAGTAGAGCTGCAAAACGATTAGTCGTGATTAATTGATTCAAAATACAAGTTTATGTTTACATACCATATGTGTGTATGTACTGTGCATAATATATACACATATGTATATACTTTAAAAAATATTTGTATGTATTTGTATGTAAAAATGTTTTTTAAATATAAATCTAACATATTTTTCCTTAATATATACAAAAAATTCTGTATGTATGTGTATTTATATATGCATAATAAATATACACAGTACACACACATATAGTATGTAAACATAAACTTTGATTTTGAATCGATTAATCGCAATTAATCGTTTTGCAGCTCTAGTTTCCAGCTCCCATTATTCCTATTAACCCTTTTTCGCACAAGTCGAAAAACCACCTTATACGAGCATAAAAAGTTTATTGCAAATTATGTTTTGTTTTTCTCAAAATGTGGCATTTCCATCACTCGTTTCTGATGCGATACTTCAAAATGCGCATAAAAACAGAGTGATGGACACAGCTATTGTTACATTATAAATCTGTCTCACCTGAGGAGGCGCAGGCTGAGCCGGCTGGCAGTTTGATGGGAGGAGGTCTGTGTTTGACACCCTTTCCTAAAACCGAAGACTGGACCAGCGCTGAGAATCCATCAGCCTGCATCAACAATAAACATCCATCAAAATGTCTTGTCAAAACATTCATGTGATTTTTGCTTTTTTTAAGCATAAGCAATTGTTTTGGTGCCCATTTTCTAATTTTGACACTTAAATCTCTAATTAAAGCTGCAGTCTGTAACCTTTTTTGTGTTTAAAATTTAAGTACATCATGAATCCATTTTCCAAGCCATGTTTTTAGCTTATCCTGAGTTACTGCGGTACACCTATAATACGTTTTTATATTCAGACTGCGGAGTAGCCCAGAAGCTGCTTGATTCATCATAGACATAAACAGAGAAAAGTAGCTACAATGTTCTTCTGCAAGATACAGTTCTGTTTATTAACTGCTAGAGCACCAAAAGTTGCGGCCTGCAGCTTTAAACACTTAGGATTTGTTTAGACAAGGTAGAAAATCTGAAAATCTGATATCTATTTTTTGTAGCCTAAACTACAAAATAAACTCATTTTAAGTATACAAACCTGATCATAATCATATAAAATCTGTTTTTTTGCCTTAGTCGGAATGGTCAGATGTAAAATCATAGGTCAAAGTGTCTCACCTCGTTTTCCCTGGAGGGGGAGAGCTGGCCTTGGGACCCTGCACTGCCTGAGTTGTGCAACATCTTCACCTGACACTTCACGTCCCGTTCATACACCTCCTTATACTGCGTCAGAAACCTGCGACACAGGATATTTTTATGTTGGCTGAGCGCAACCAAGACCCCAAACTCAATAACACCCAACAACGAAAGCACGGCTCCTGTACTTACCGATCAGCGTCTGTTTTTGAACCTATGAGGAATCTACAAACCACAGAGAAAATAAAAGATCAGGTAAGTGCAACAACAAATATGCAAGCGTAACTAATAACACTTTCTTTAGTCTAAGAATAGAATGTAATATAAATGTGAAATAAGTCATTCGACAATAAAATAGTAAATTTCATACGGTGGGTGAATGAGGTGCAGGTCTGTGACATCCTCCTCCGATTTGGAGTCTTTGGCGCTGTAGATTTTCCCATACACCAGCGGGTCCCCCATAGATTGGAAGATAGAGACTTTTGTTCTTTGAGGCTGACCTCCTACCTCACACTCGAAAATGTAGTCGTCCCTCACGTCCTGTTCCAAAAAACAAAGATCACATATCACACAAATAAAAGGACAGAAAACAGTTTTTTTCCCCTTATTTGCATATTAAAGGATTCATGTAGATTCTATAAATTTTTTCACACAGTTGTCTTACCTGTGCAGGCCAAACAGTGGGCTGAGTCTCATCTAGTTTGACAAAGGTCTCTGCCACTGCATACTTCTCCACCTGGAAGCAGAAAGAAAAACTTAGCTTTACAGACTTGGATACAGAAAAGTCCAAACATCCCACCTCAGAAAATAGGAATGTGAAATGTATCTCAACACTTGTAAAGTCACATTCAGTGTTGGGGAAAGTTACTGCATGACAATTTTGCGTTACTCCCTGAAAAAGTAACTAATTACGTTACTTATTATCGAAAGTAATGCGTTACGTTACTTTTGCGCAACTTAAACCTGGGCAGGGCTTGCTTCTTTGTTTTTAATATAAAACAATTCTAATGTTATAGCCCTTTTACACCAAAAGTGAAATGAATTAATCTCAGGCTGAAAGAAAAGTACATTTATGCAGGAGATCACTCTTCAGCTATAAAAAAAATGAAGCACAAATGTTAGTTTATCTAAAGTAATTTTTACTTATTAATATGGTTGTATTGCCTCATCGAAGGTCAGCAGCAAACACACTGATTAATAAAATGGGATTAAATACATAAAGGATATTTGTTTTATTTAACATATTTAATTATTGCCGGGTTGCGTCATATTCTGTTTACATTTCACTGTTTTTATTCATTTTAAAGAATACTGAATTTGTTTTTTGTGAGTGAGATGAATTATTGCATGTTCACATTTAGTCTAGAATACAGTAACATCATATTTACTACCAATTTCCCAACAGGAGACTTGTCAATCAATAAATCGGGTAAAAAAAGTAACTGGCGTTACTTATTTGAAAAAGCAACTCAGATATTTTCTTAGAAATTCAAAAGTAACGCGTTACATTACTAGTTACTTGAAAAAAGTAATATTACGTAACTCATGTAATGCGTTATCCCTAACACTGTCATATTTCTCTTATAAATGGCTTTTTGGACCTACAGAAAAGAGAGATGCTACTTGTACATTTATTTAACTGCATTATAGCAACTCACGTCAATTTCTGATGGGACAGTCAGCTGACAACTGCTCTGTTTCCACATGTCCACACACTGCAGGAAAAACAAAAGTTATTTAAACACAGAAAACAGCCACATAAATAACAAGCACAAGAAGATATAATAAAAACTCTTTAAACGAGACATTTGATTAATACAGTACTGTTCAAAAGTTTAATTGGTAAGATTTTTGAAAGACTCTTATACTTAAGGCTGCATTTATCTGATACAGTAAAAACAGTAATATTATGAAATATTACAATTTAAAATGTAAAAGACCTTAAATTTAAAATAACCTTTTTCTAATATTAATCTAATTTAAAACGTAATCTATTCCTGTGATGCAAAGCTGAATTTTCAGCATTATTACTCCAGTCTCCAGTGTCACATGACACTTCAGAAATCATTCTAATATGCTGATTTGCTGCTCAAGAAACATTTCCTTTTATTATCAATGTTAAAACAGTTGTGCTGGTTAGTATTTTTGTGGAAACCGTGAAACATTTTTTTTGCCAGATTCTTGAATTTACTTGAAATAGAAATCTTTTGTAACATTATAAATGTCTTTACTGTTGTTTTTTTTTATAAATCTATTGCATCATTGCTGAATAAAAGTAATTTCTTTCAAAAACATATCTTGCTGACCCCAAACTTTTGAACAATGATATATGTTTAATATACTACCAGTCAAAAGTTTTGAACAGTAAGAATTTCTTTTGCTCACCAAGATCTGCATTTATCTGAAATAAAAAGTTTTAATTTTTATTTAATTATTTAAAGGACGCTTTAAACTGATCAAAAGTGAAGATAAAGACATTTATAATGTTACAAAAGATTTCTATTTTAGATAAACGCTGTTCTTCTGAACTTTCTATTCATCAAAGAAACCTGAAAAAATTCTTCTCAGCTGTTTTCAACATAATAATAATAATAATAATAATAATAATAATAAACATTTTTGAGCAGCAAATCAGAATATTAGAATGATTTCTGAAGGATGCTGAAAAAAAAAAGAATTCACAGGAATAAATTACATTTTTAAATATATTAAAATAGAAAACAGTTATTTTAAATAGTAAAAATAACTACTACTGTCTAATTTTACTGTTTTTGCTGTACTTTGGATCAAATAAATGCAGGCTTGGTGAGAAGGAACTTACTGTTCAAAAACTTTGACAGGTAGTGTACATTTTGCCACGTTAAAATTTACCCATTAACCCAAAATCAGAACAGAAACTAAAACTGCAAATTCTGTCTGTGTCTTCGACTCACATTTCCAGCTTTGGAGATCTTAAGGTCTATGGAAGGAGCAGGTTTCCTCTCTTTCCTCCTCTGCAGGTAGTCCAAGAGTCTGAGCTGTGGCAGTGCAGGGCAGTGGCTCATCATTTCCTGCTGTCTGTTTAGAGCTGCTTGAGAATGCCTCCTAAAACACCTGCAGAGTGGAGAAACACAACATCCATCAGTGTGGAATGATGAATAACTGATATATGATGGATCTGATCACCTGCTTTTGTATTTCAGGAAACCTTTGTATCAAATACAACACATTGAAGCCTTTAACTTTGATGAACAACATGAAACGATCCTCTTTACACAACAGAGGAATGTATTCTTGTCAAGTTCTTGCATGCAACAAAAGCAGACAAGATCTGCAACTTAACTATTTTTTTTAGCTGCACAGTGCGAAGAAAATCACTCACATTTCTTTAGTCTCAAAAACACTTTAAGAGATCAGAGCAGCAGCGGCTTTTCAGTTCACAGATGGTGACTAACCACAGACACACAATAAAGGATCTGCACTGTGCACATCTACATAAGCTCTGTGGGTTTATGCAATTCCTTGAATGCAAAATGTTTGCAGTCACAAACAATCACACAACACATTGAGCAGCAGATGACAGGAACTCAACACAGACAGTTTGATTTAGCTTCAGGACAGCTGATGATCAAGCGTATGAAGCAAAACACATTTTACTGAAGCTAAGAGTTAAATGTGTCACCGTTTCATAGATCGCGTGTTCATCTTCTGTTTGTTGTAGAGCAGACGGTTGGTGGTGCAGCTGACAGAAATGGAGGGGTCCAGACACAAAGGCTCTGCTGTGGCCAGAATCAACTGACTCTCCAGCTGAAGTTTATCGTCCTATAAACACATTTAAACCACATGAGAACTGATGCATCCTCTATACTTCACAGTGTTGTAAATCTGTCACCTTAATACTCTTTGTCAATCTACAGTAGTGGTTCAAAGTTTGGGGTCAGTAAGATTTTTTTAATAGAAATTTATATTTTATTCAGCAAAGCTGCATTAAACTGATCAAAAGTGACAAAAAAAAAATGCTAAATGAGTTTTTAGAAAAATTAGTAGTATCAGTTTCCACAAACATTTTAAGCAGAAAAACTTTTTTTAACATTGATAATAAATTAAGTTTTGTTATGTGCTTTTGTGATTTTTATTCTTTTTTATTTTTTATCTAGTTTTAATTCATTTTTATTTAAGTTTTTTTTCGTATTAAGCTTCTTTAGCTAGTTGCCAGGGCAGCATTTCTAATGTTCAAAGTTAAATTTAAATTTTAAATATAATATAATATTTATTTTATTTCATTTTTATTAGATAATATTTTAATTTAATAGTTTTAGCAATAACAACACTATTCTGAACTTGAGAAAGTCCAAGTAGTGTTTGTAATATTTCTTGAGCAACAAATCAACATATTAGAATGATTTCTGAAGGATCATGTGACACTGAAGACTGGAGTAATGATGCTGAAAATTCAGCTTTGCATCCCAGGAATAAATTACATTTTAAAATATATTACAATAGAAAACAGCTATTTTAAATTCTAATAATATTTCACAATATTGCTGTTTTTACTGTATTCCTGATCCAATACAAGCAGCCTTGGTGAGCATAAGTAACTTCTGTCAAAAACATTAAAATAATCTTACCAACCCCAAACTTTTAAATGTTTAGACACAGAGTCCCCTTACCTGTGTCCACTTGTGATCACTTGTCATAGCATGAACGTCACAAATCAGGGTCTGGTGTGGACAAGATTAATGACAACGGCTTAATAATAATGCTTTGTTAATCTCAATTTTCGCAAAATACTGAACAGAGACTGCTGGTCTTGATCAGATCTGTTACTGACCTGCATAGTGGGTCTCAGCAGGATGTGCCGGCTCTGGTAGGTGGGCATCTTTGCATTTCCAGACTGTCGGTAGTCCCTGACCTCAGCTATGACACAGCCACAGTGAAATATGTTCACCTGACAAAACAGAAGCAGAAAAACAAATGTAAGCTGGTGGTTTATGCATCAGTTTACAGACCGACAGCGTGCTATAAACTATGTTGAATGGAATTAAAGAAAAATGTAGGTTAAAGGAATAGTTTATCCAAAAATGAAATTCTGTCATGATTTACTCATCTTTAAGTTGTTTCTAAACTGTATGAATTTTTTGTTTCTGCTTAGCACAAGAGAGATATTTTAAAGAATGTGGGTAACCAAATGGTTTCTGATCCTCACTGACTTTTTTTTTTTCAGTACTATGGAAGTTAATGGGGGCCAGCAACTGTTTGGCTTCCCACATTTTGCAAAATATCTTCTTTTATCTTCAACAGAAGAAAGAAACTCATACAGGTTTGAAACAACTTAAGGATGAGTAAATAATGACAGAAGTGTCATTTTTGGTTTAACTATGCCTTTCACGCACAAATGGAACTGATTTAGCTTTTTTAGGGGAACAACTCCTTTAATTAAATTAGAATCACATTTAGAATAAATTCTGAAACTAAAGTATAAGTTTAGTATTATTTATATACTGTAACAATGTTTATTGATATTTTAAATCAGCTTTTAATTTTAGCCATTTGTTAAGTGCTTTTGTCATTATTTTTTGTATTTCTAATTAGCTTTATTTTATTTCTGTTTTAGTAATTTAGTACTTTGACTTATTTTATTTTAAGGGTTCCTACACATTTTCCATTTTAAAATTCCATACTTTTCCCAAACTCAAATTTCCAAACCTCTCAGTAGATTTTCAGACCATATTTAACATAAATGGTCCATTAAGCATTATTTTCAGCTTTATATTTGGTATACAGTTATCTGTAAATATTTAGATTTTCTCAGCTTATTTGTCATTGATTTTCTCCAAGTGACAACATACAGAGCCCCTAAAATAAATAAATAAATAAAAATACAGACTTTTACATGCACACAAGAACATTTTTGTGCCCTTAAGAAACATGTGCATGAGAATTTTTTTGCATGCTTACACATTACAATTTCTAGTTGTATGTAACCTAATATTATTTGGATCACTGCCATCTTACTATGAATAAAACGAGAGCCTGGATGCACATGAATTAACAGATCTACTTGCTGAAAATTTGGCTTTTCTTATGGTAGTAAGATAATAATATCAAGGCCTAATGTCCAATTTAACATATCCTCTGTGACAGCGAAGAAACCATGATACAAAATGGGCTGATGGTATAAAATTAGCCAATTTTAAGAGTCTATAAAAAGGACTTGTAATGTAAAAAGGTTTTTAATATTTGAAAACTAAATGTACAAAAATGTAAAAAGTCACAGATAGCAGACTTGTCCAGTGTCAAAAAAATAAATAAATAAATTAAGTCAGCTTTTTTGTTTAGTTATGCCACTAACCTGTGATTTTTCTAGAAGGTCTACAAGGATGGGCGGCAGCTCCTCAGCATCCAGGTACTCCAGTAACTCTGTTTCTTCATAGCGAAGTCGGATTGTTTCTGAATCTTATAAGTTAGGACAAAAACATCAGTTTAAGAACGTGTTTATTAACATGCAAAATGAAAATCTTAGCTGATTTAACCATAAAACACAAACAAAAAGCAAGCAGACTTTACCAGATCCGTTTTTTCCTCTAAGCATAAGCGAGTATCCTTCATTTCCAGGGTACAGGTTGACCACCAGACATGAGACTGACTCCTGTGAGACCAGCTTCTCTAGTAGATTCACATTTCTCCTCAGTTTCTACAAAAAGAAAGGAAGAAAGCATGATAAATATACATAATACAATGTTAATATAACATGATTTGACAGATGATTTTGCTGCTTTTTTTGCATAAAAAAATCAAAATATTGAGAAAATCACCTTTATCAATGCATATTACTAATCAAAAATTAAGTTTTCATACATTTACGGTAGGAATTTTACAAAATAGCTTCATGGAACATGATATTTTCTTTAATATCCTTATAATTTTTTGGTATAAAAGAAGTTTTGATCCATACAATTTATTGTTGGCTATTGCTACAAAAATACCTGTGCTACTTACAACTGGTTTTGTGGTCTAGTGTCACAAATATGAAATTTTGTAAGCAAAAATGGATGTGAAAGCTACTTAATTTGTTATGTATTACAGAAAATGAAAATTACCTTCAACTCTGGTTCTTTTTCACACTCTTCAATGTACAATTCATAAAGTTTCTGATATAAGGATTTCCTTCCACTTGAGGACACTCGTCTCTTTGCCGGTCGCTGACGAGCACTTTCAACAATGTACTAAACACGAAATAACAATAGAATATACACAGGTACATTATAATAGATACAACTAAGCAGCATGTTCAGTAAATATAAACTACAGCATAAAATAATAGTTTGAATAAATACCTCAGCCCGATCCAATGCATATTCTAAGACTTGTTGCTGTGGAAGAACGACAAATGTATAAGATAATCTCTCATACAGTCCAAAAAAATTAAAAATAAGTCAAATATGATCAAATCCATCCCATAATGTTACATAAAATCCAATCCTGTTAAAAATACATTTGAAGTTCTTACCATTGTGGTTGCTGCGTGACAGGAGGCGATGTTGTGTTACACCAGCACTGTCACCTCCACAAACACACCATTCAAGCCCTAAGATCAGAGAGAGACAGTTCAGAACACACTCCCTCATCCACTTAGCTGTCAGCTGACAGTTTCCATTCACAACTCAAACCTAGACACCCAACGACAAGTGTATGAGTGCGAAAACACAAAGTATGAGACATGAATTCAGCTCAGTAGGACTGTTATGCATCTGTGTGTACATGCAGCCACAACATCTGGTAAACAAATGTGGCGAACTTCAACAGGATGACGACAAAGTATGTATTAAAGGATGCAATAGCAATAACTAGCATGCATTCGTGAAATGCAAAGGAATATGATCCCAGCAGAAGGAGGCAAACTTCAACACTGAAGCTCCAGCAAACGACAGGCTGGCTAACCACAGCTAACAGCTCACTTAAAATGCACAAATCCACAAAATACGACCGACTGACAGAGCGGGGCTGAACGGGACAATGGCGACAAACATCAAAACCGACTTGCCAATCGAGTTGCATCACCACAGGCAGGAAATCCAAAGCAAGAAGCGGAATAAATGTTCCAGTGCCTTCAATGAAAAAAACTCACAGCAGCCATTTTGTTCCAGTGTAACAACAAAATCCAAACTTCCGGTGTGCGCGCGTGCTGGAGGCGGAACCAAAGATCTGCAGCGCGGAACCGCTCAAAAACTGCATTTCTGCTCGTAACAGTCTCGCACAATACAAAACTAAAAAAAATCACTATGCTACCCAGAGTTTCCACCAAAATAGCGTAGTTATTACGGATATTGTTACTATTCTGTGGCAATTTGAATTTACCCGCCAATGTTATCAAAAAAAAAAAAAAAATGACAAACCTTCTGTGGGGGGTCAGTAATAAATGTGTTTACAGTAAAAATATGGTAAACTGCAGTGTCTATCTTAGAAATAAATAAACAAGCACTTATTATCTATAATAAATAATACATTATAATTCCTATCAATACTTTTATTCTTAATAATATTTTCACAGATGGGTATAAATCTTGACAATATTTTCTTTGTGTTATTTTTACTGGAAGCTACCACATAAGAATATTATCAGAGACTCAGAAACAAGACGACCTACACTACCAGTTAAGTTTTTGAACAGTAAGATTTTTAATTTTTTTTTTGTAAGTCTCTTCTGCTCACCAAGTCTGCATTTATTTGATCCAAAGTACAGCAAAAATAGTAAAATTTTGAAATATGTTTACTATTTAAAATAACCGCTTTCTATCTGAATATATTTTAAAATGTAATTTATTCCTGTGATTTCAAAGCTGAATTTTTAGCATCATTACTCAAGTCACATGATCTTTCAGAAATCATTCTAATATTTTGATTTATCTGATATAGAAAATGTCTTTATCATCACTTTTGATCAATTTAAAGCATCCTTTCTAAATGAACGTATTAATTTCTGTAATTTCTTCCTATTACTGCTTTTGCTGTACTTTGGATCAAATAAACACAGGCTTGGTAAGCAAAACAAAAAAAAAAAACACATTAAAAACCTTATTGTTTATAAGCTTTTGACTGGTAGTGTATGTTGGTACAGTAACAATTTTAAAGGTGATAGTTCCACATTACTTGTATTAACTATAGTTATAACAGTACCTTTTACACAATAACAACCAAACACTAACCGTAATCTTATAGGAAGTACATAAATGTGTAATTCTGTCACAATATCACTTTAAATTGAAATGTAACCCTTTTATCTTTCCAGTTTTCCA
>JAHKKF010513574.1:0-13173 GCA_019740295.1 Labeo calbasu
TGAGCCTGTATCTCTGCAAAGCCTTGACATATTGACACCAAATTTTATATGTGCTATTGTCACCACACCCTGACCACGCCACATCAATTCGGTAACAGTGCCACCTGCTGGTCAGAAGTAATACACCATTCATTAAACATTAATAATGAAATTTCCAAAAATGCTAATAACTTGTGATTGCATTAGCCTAATGTAATAAAACTGGTCTCAAAATATTCCTTGGGTCATGCTGACAACATACATACCAATTATACCATTCTTGGTTGAACTTCGTTTCCGCCATTTTGATTAATGTACAAAACTTACTTGTTCGAACTCCTCCTAGACCGTTGGTCTGATTTTCACCAAATTTGACTCAAATCATCTTCAGACTGTGCTGACTCAAAGTTATGGATTTCGTGTCGATAGATAAAAAACGTTTTTGTACAGCGCCACAACACATTTGAGGCATGATGCCAAAATGACTCTGAGACTGTATCTCTGTAAAGGTTTGACATAATGACACCAAACTTTGTGTGTGTCATTGTCAACTCACACAGAACACATCACATCAATTTGAAAGCAGCATCACTTATTGGTCAAAAGTGATAAGCCACTAAATTATGTTATCGTTTGTATTAATGATTTTTCAGCCATTTCAATTGATCTTATCCTAAAATGATCTTAATTAGTCATTTTTGCAGTCTGTCTGCTGCTCCTTGCCATGCTTAGCTCCTCATTCTGCCTCTTTTGTGCTTGGCCCCGCAATTGCTGCTTGCAGCTATATTTATTATTATTATTATTATTATTTTCTGAGATGTCTTGCTTGCTCTGATGCCTCTGATCTGAAATCAACATTTTGCATAGGCTTAGAACTCTGTTCAGAACTATTCTGTATTCAGAATTAACTGAATTTTATATATGCTTAATACTGTGTGTGTGTGTGTGTGTGTGTGTGTATATGGTACTGTACTTTATGCTCCGCTAGGTTCTTGAATTGAAATGTTGTGAATCTGATGTCTTTCACTGAACATGTAGGGAAAACTTCAGTTCATGACTCCTGCTTTTCATTTTACATACTGGGCTCTAACCAGACTACTTGTGTTCCTGACAATAGCATCACTGCATCCTATCTGTGTGTCACTAATTCAAAATTATAGGCATAATGCAAAACTATAGCTTGTTTATCACTCATTCTTTAGCAATGCTTTAAAAAAAGAAAGAAAGAAAAATGAAATGCTTGACATGTCCCATTAACCACAGCAATATTCCTGCTCAAATAAATGAATAAAGATCTTTAAACACCTGCACATACACGCGTTGCAGAGAAACCAGAGAAAGTAAATACCGTATTTAATGAACTTATAATTGTCATTGGAAAAAAAAAAAAACATCAAAATGAATGTAGCTGTCACGACGTGGTGTGCGGGGAATGAGGAGTGAAGACGAGGAGGTCCAGTTATGCACATTTACTAAATAATCCAAATAACGAGCAGGAACGGACAGGAACAGCAGGGAATCCAACATAAACAAACACGAACAGACTTGAATAAACCAGAGTGACATAAACAGAGTTGGAGTGACTTACAGAATGACAATAACAATAACCGACGACCAGACAGTGAAGACAACCAAACTTAAATACAAGGACCAATCAGGGGGAGACAGGTGTAATCGATTAAACAGTGACATAATGATTGAAAACGGAACAGGAAGACCAAATAAGGGCATACACTGGGAAAAACACACACAACAGTCCACAGGGGTGTGACAGTAGCCTAAACAAAACAATCTGTGCATGGCCTGGGCAACGCTACATGAAAACGCTTTAAACTTCCCTTAAACAGCATCTGATACATTGGAATAGCGAAAGGGAAAACAACAGTGTCCAATAATGACACAAACATTCACAAATACTGTGGAAAGCTTTTAAAACCTGTTCCGTTAGAAAATTCCATGTGACAAATCTGTGGCCATCCAGCATCTGCTGGAAACTAAGGTAAAACTATTTGCGTGTAAGCATATGTCCCTAGATAACATGATCCCCAGTTGATCCATAACACTGGCAAAACTTAATAAAAACACGTGCAAATCCGAAAGTCTTGAGTCCGTGACAAGTCAGAGTCTGCTAAAAATTATATATGGAAGAAAATTAATGACAAATGTCTTTAAAACAAAAAAGCATGTTAAATTGCACTAACTGAAAAAATTATGCACTGAATTAACAGTGCTTGCATTTTAATGCCTTGTATTTTCAGGGCTTGCATTTTTAGGTTCTGAACTTTATAGTTGTTTATTTAAGCTGTGAATATTTCAATACAAAATATTGCACACACATTTTCATAACTAAAAATTAAAAAATGCATATTCACCTACGTGAGAATTCACTTCCCAAATATTCAATTTGTTTTAAAATAGATTACTGAACTTTGTTGAAATAAAACCGAAAAATGGATCCCAATTGATCCCAGATTCCGTGTTACAAAAAACTTCACCAGAATCCGATCCAGTGGCTCTGTTTTGTCTCCCATCCGAAGTTTCTGCTCAAGCTAATGTGTTAGCAGCCCATCAGCAACAACTTCAGTATCTCATCTAGGAATTAGTGAAAACACTGCAGAGCTTTCGACTCCCTGCTGCCGAAACAAGCCAGACCCCGGCAACCCCCACAGCTGATTCCTGCGGCTCCCCCGAAAAGTTGGATAGTTCTTTAGCAAAATGTAAGGGCTTTTTACTTTAATGATCCCTTTTTGTTTCCCAACAGCCGGTGTTATATCCCACTTAACACTGTATTTCATTCCTTTTCTCGTTATTAACAGGGCGAGCTTTAGAGAGGCCACAGCCATTTGGAATGACGGTCGCCCCCTTTTTCCTACCTTTAATGAATTCCTGCAAAAATTCAGGAGGTTTTTGAACACCCTGGGGGAGGGAAAGGGGGCTGGTGAACAACTGCTAGCTCTGCGTCAAGGGAGAGACATGGCAGCAGATTATGCGCTCACGTTCCGCACTCTAACGGCACAGGCTAAATGGGGGAATGATTGACTCAAGTTATCGTTCCGGAAGGGATTAAACACAGAACTCCACTCACAGCTCGCATGTCGAGATGAGGGGAAGAATTTGGATCAGTTCATCAACCTGGCCATCTGAATTAACAACTTAACCCTCTGGGGTCTGAGGGTATTTTGGCACCCTGGAAAAGTTTTAACATGCCCTGACATTTGTGTTTTTTTCAGTATCTTAAAACATATTAATGGCTAAAGTCTGATTACATTGTAATTAGCACAAACTGGGCTAAAATAATATGCAAGCAACATTAAGGTACATGTTCGTGTTTTTGAGAAAACAACGTTTGTGCATGGTTAGTGAAAAACTTAAATTTTTAAGTCACTGAAATAAGGCCATGAAACACATTCAGATAATTTGTTCACAAGACTTTTGAGAACTGGGTGTGGTAGGCTAGAGTTTTTTCTACAAGATGATGTGAAAGTCATGGCCATGACTATTTAGTGATTCACACCTGAGAGACAAAAGGCCCTCCCCTAATGGCCCATCAGTGAGGCTGTGACTATCAGGTAGAAACAATGTAAGAAGGTTCAGAGAATGAAGTTTTAGATTATTTGTATTTTATTTAAACACAGTACAATCAAAACATACATAATGATGGTCAAAGGCACATTATTGACCACACTGAGATGTGCACATACTTTGTGTCATTCCTGAAAACTGTTTTCTGAATTCCATTCAACAAGTGAAACAAGTAAATCATACCTGATATTTGATTGTTGCTTCTTTCCATGGATTCAAGAAACAAAACTCACTATCGGTAGTACAGGAACTTGTTTTACCATAGAATATCAATGTAGTTGAACATCCGCTGTTGATACAGCACTCTTCATGTGGCATTCATGTAGCATTCATCTGTGGTGCAGGTATCAGATCACTAAAAAAAAACGCATATCTGTGAACATGTTAATAACAGGAGCATCTGTAATATATACATATATTATGATTTTGTAGTCATAGACACACGCATGCTTTGTACTATCGTAAGAAATTGAAATTTTTATATCTAAGAAAAAAAATATTGTTTAGCATGTTAAACATCTATTCACACTATTCACGAACAGAGTATTAATAATACACTCATATTACTTTTATATCCAAATGTTATACGATAAATAAATAAAAATGATTTTATAGTCATAAACACAAGCATGCTTTATATGTATTATACAATACAAAACATGTTATGTCTGGGGAACTAATTTATTATTGTTAAGCACGTCAAAAACATATTCGTGAACAGAATATATGACAGTAGTTTTGTCATTCTCAGGCTCTATGATTCAGTGTTACAGTGTAAACACTATTAGTTTTATACCGCGTCGTTTTTATTTTATAGAACATTAAAAACATCCTGGCATCGTGATACATTTCGATGCAATGAAATGAAACATACTTTATAACGTTTCACTTGATTACACATGTAGTCAGGAATTATAGTTTGGGAAAAGTCAAACTACTATAATGTGTACAAGTTCTGTCACAGTAACACAACAACTAATGTAAGTAGGCTAATAAAAGAAAGACTTACTCCTTTTGTGGATCTCACAGTGCGTCACATCGCGTTCTTCCTCTGAGGAAAATATAAATCTTACTCCTCACAGCGCGTCTTCTTCCAGAAACAAGATGCAATAAGCCGAAATGAACGATGAAGACAAGTCTCGCTGCTTTGTTTACGTTGATGTGGGCGGTACGCCGCGAGGATGATTATAACATCAAAAGTGAAAGTAGCTTGTGGGCTTGATCAAATTAAAAATAATTAGGTCTGACCAGGAAGACTGCGTTGGTTTCATACAGATTACTTTAACACAGAATATTTGTTTTCGATAAGACTTACTTAATTTAAAAGTAGACATGTCAAGCTTTCTATAGATATATCTCTCATGTCTCTGTGTTGAGTATTCACTGAGTTTCAGTTCACTTTAGTGACGCATTTCTAAATGACGATCACAGAGACCAACGCAGCAGACTGCAAACCCCGATTGTTTTCTTTATTTCACAAAACCACAGAGTGTTGTTGTTATTATGAGTGTGTACAAATCAAAGTAGACCCTTTACAGATTCGATTGATGTATTGCTCTTATCTGTAAGATAAAAAAATGACGGAGTCTAACTAAAGTTCTTTTAGACGTTATCAGAAAAAGTGCCACAAACCACGCTGATGCGTTTTTTGACCACAGAGGGTTTATTCTTTCTAGACACCCTAACAGAAACCTTGCTGTCGCTACCACTGCTTTGCCAGCGCCACCTGACTGTGAACCTATGCAAAATCTGAGCGACTTGTCTCACTTCTGAGGAAAGAGACAGACGCATCCGACAGAAACTCTGCCTTAACTGTGGACAACCTGGGCATCTGAGAATGCTCTACCCCACTCGGTCTTCTATAATGTAGAAGTAGCCATAACTGTCACCTGCAGTAATGATTCATTCACAGTCATGGCAATGACTGATTCTGGTGCTGCCGCTAACCCAATTGATGTAGACTTTACTAAATCTCACATCGACTATTGATTATCTTGGTCCCAGGCATTCAAGAACTTAAGAAACGTTTCACTTGGGCCCCAATCTTGCATCACACTGACCCAGAATGAGAATTCACTATGGAAATTGATGATTCAAACACCGGTATCGGGGCAGTCCTCTCCCAATATCACGGGACGCCACCCAAGCGTTTACTTCTCCCAAAAACTGTCCAGCAGAACAGAACTATGACGTGGGGAACGGTGAGTTACTGGGCATCAAGGCTGCCTTTGAGGACTCAGACTGAGGCCCAGACTGCTGAACCAACACCACCGGACTGTCCCCCAGATCTTACCTATGTACCCATCTCTCTTCATCAACGCACCCTTCAACTATTGCATATGTCACCTAGTTCTGGGCACCCTGGCATCAATGCAACCATTAAACTTCTCAACAACCAGTTTGGTGGCCATCATTGCAGTTGGACACCATCGCCTTTCTCCGGAACTGCTCCACATGTCAAACGATTAAATTCTGTTCCGCAATGTCACTGGTCCCACATAGCGATTGACTTTGTCACTGGCCTTCCCAATTCCCAAGGCTATACCACCATACTCATGGTAATCAACCGGTTCTCCAAGACGTGCCACCTCATACCACTCCCCAAGTTACTGCTGGCTTTTGAAACTGCAGAGTCAAGTCAAGTCACCTTTACTTGTGTAGCGCTTTTAACAATACAGATTGTGTCAAAGCAGATTTACAGTGTTAAATAGGAAAACAGTATGTCAATAATTCAAAAGGACAACAGTAAACACTCAATTTTCAGTTAAAGGCAGTTCATCATTGAATTCAGTGATGTCATCATCCAGCTCTGTTAAATTCAAACAGTATACGACATTGCTGGAAATTAAGTGTCCCCAACTAAGCAAGCCAGAGGCGACAGCAGCAAGGAACCAAACTCCATGGGTGACAGAAATTGAGAATAAAAACCTTGGGAGAAACCAGGCTCAGCCGGGGGGAATTTAGCAGTAGGAAATTACCCATCATCCAGTTTTTTATATGAACTATGCATTTTGTTAGTTTTTCAAATTGGTATGTTTCACCAGGCCACAAAGAAATATAGAGCTGCGTAAATATCAGCATAACTGTGAAAGTTAACACCATGTTTCCTGATGATATCTCCCAAGGGTAACTGAGCCATGAGGTACTCCATACTTCACTTGTGACTGATATGATACCTCTTCATTCACTACCATGAATTGATGGCGGTCCTTGCCCTTGTGGAAGACCCCGTCATCACTTGCCTCCTGGCTTCAGAAGCCGCTCACAGAGTGGGGGCTCTGTTACAAACCAAGCCTCTGTGGCCTCTAAATATTAACTCTCTTTGAACTTCATTTCCCATCACCCAACACAGGTACCTGACTTTCTGCCTGTCTAGTGATTACGAGTTTACTCTGCCCTGTCGCTGGTGATTAACCTCTGCCTGTTTATTGACCTGAACTTTGTTGCAATAAAACCGCAAATGGATTCCAACTCTGCTGATTCTGTGTTACAGTTGCACGTGCTACAACCTTTTTACAATCTAGTTGATAAAACACTGAATTCTGTCAGCGATAATGTAACACAGTGGTAATGCATAGAGACCTCGGCTTGTAACTATATTCTAATTAATATTTTGGAATTGGAATTGGAAGTTACAAAAAAAAAAAAAAAAAAAATCATCAAATTACAATAACACATTACTAAGTAATGTGTTACTGCCCAACACTGATCAACAGACACATCTGAATCACAATCACAAAGATGCCTTATTATCAAACTATCTGCTTGTATCATTTATATCATTCTTTCTAATTCCATTGTCAACAAAAGCAAAATGTCTGCTTGAGCAAAATGACACACTGTCTTTTCATCAATAATGATAGGCTAAGGTGAATAAGAAGTGGGTTTTTTGGTTGTTTGTCAGCTGGAGACTTTGTAGCTTGGAAGTAATAAATCCTAAAATTGTTCTATTCCTTTACATTTATAGATAAGGCAGTCCACAATCAAAGTCATTTAAAATTCCATACACAATGCTAGCTTTTTCAGAACAAACAAAGATAACACTTAGCTAATATTTAACAAATTTTAGTTGACTGGTAGATGCTGTACGTTGTTGCACAAACAAAATGTATATATTTTGCATTGCACAGTCATTTGTTGATATGCTGTTACGTGTGACAATGTCAGTACTTAACTGACAGGCTATTCATCACACTGCTAAGTTGCAGCATTGCATTCTGCCTGCTATTATGACAGCCACATTATTCATCAGGATAAGGGCCAACCACACAGGCCCCTGTGCGTCTGCACCAGTTCCAGTTCTTTATCGATCTCTGTTCTCTCCATTACCAAAAAGAGGGGCTATCTGCATGACAGCGAGCACACTGTGCATGTTGATGATACTCTTTTTTTTTTTTTTTTTAACAAAGGAGAAGGTGAGGAGAGAGATAAAGAGGCACTGTACTGACTCTCCTGAGAAAGCCATATAATGGAGTGTTGGATAACTTAAATACGCAGAGTAGACAAGGCTTTTACCAGACAAGAGTGTTGCTACTTCTCTTTAAACAGTTCAACTTATCTTGAACTTTCTATGTTTTGATAAGGAATGAATGAGGTGTTTGGGGCACAGCTTGATTCAGCTGTTATGTAAATACCCAGATAGCCCTAAAAAACAACTTCGTATGATATAAATCAGCTTGTATGCTTACTTTTTTTTTTTTTTTTAAGGAAATCATGCTTTCTGAGAAGTGGTAAGAAGATAAACAGAGGCAGGAGTACAAAGCTAACATATCAAAATATATCTTCCTTTTCCCCCGTATGTGTGTGTGTGTGTGTAGTTATATATACATTTACATGTACTTTTAGTCATTTAGCAGATGCTTTTATCCAAAGCGACTTACAAATAAGGACAATGGAATCAATCAAAATCAACAAAAGAGCAATGATATGTAAGTGCTATGACAAGTCTCAGTTAGCTTAATGCAGTACACTATATAATAACTATATAATAATAAAAAAAACAGACAGAATAGAAAAAGAATAGAGCAAGCTAGTGCTAGAGTGTATTTTTTTTAATTGTATAATAAATGAAAAAAGAAAATAGATAAATACAAAATAATAGATAAAACAGAATAAAAAACAATAGAAAATGTGAGAGTGTTGTTTTTGTTTCTTTGTTTGTTTGTTGTTGTTGTTGTTGTTTTAAATACAATACGGGATGGGGGGTATAAAAAAACATTCCACGAACCTGCTCTGAAGTCCCGTTCTGAAGTAAATGATTCATGATCATTTTGCTGATTCAGAGTTTCAAAAAGCTCCATTGATACTGTGTTCTTTGCTCGCTTTCTCTTTATAATTTATTGATTGTTTGAATAACAGTGGAAATGAAATCATTACAATTAATAGCCTAACTGACAATGTTTTTATTAAATTGTGATCATGTTATACACAGTTTCCGTTGTAGGCTATTACAAACATTTCATGACATGAGACTAGTTGACACCTGAAAAGACAGGTTTATAATGTGCGTTGTTAGATTAAACTAATATTACGTTACTTAGGTTACTGGAGTTGGGTCAGCCTCCGCCTATGGAGAGAGAAAAAAGTTTTCAAAAGCATCCCCCTTTGCTTTTTTCATGAATTGCATCCTGTGTATACCATATTTTTTATCCCTTACCAAATTCTGATCTGGACACTGTTATGCTGATGATACTCAGCTCTATATTTCTTTGCAGCCCAACGAAACATACCAACTTGCAAAACTAACAGAATGCATAGGATGACTAGTAATTTATTACTGTTACATTCTAAAAAAAAACAGGTGTTAATTATCAGGCCAAAAACTTCAGTATGTAATGACCTAGATTACTGTCTCATACTTGATGGCTGCTTTGTAAATTCTTTGTCATCACTTAGTAACTTAGGTGTGCTATTTGATAGCAATCTTTCCTGTGAAAGCCACATTTCTATTATTTGTAAAACAGCATTTTCCATCTCAAAAATATATCTTAATTACGTCAATGGCAAATGCATAAATGTTAATCTCAAGGTTAAATTACTGTTAAGTTTTTTTTTTTGTTTGTTTGTTTGTTTTTGGGTGGTTGTGCCACACGTTCAGTAAACAAACTCCAGCTGGTTCAAAATGCAGCAGCTAGAAAAAGAAGTATGACCATATTAGCCCGGTTTTTGTCAACACTGTACTGGCTCCCTATTAAACATTGTATACATTTTAAAATCTTGCTAATTACCTCTAAAGCCCTGAATGGTCTGCGGGCAGCAGATCCTTTTCCTATTTAGCTCCCAAACTCTGGAACAAACTACTCAACTCTGTTCGGGAGGCAGACACATTCTGTCAGTTTAAATCCAGATTAAAAACCCATCTCTTTAACCTGGTTTACACATAAAACACAAACACATCTCTGTAATTCAAATCCGTTAAAGGATTGTTAGGCTGCATTAATTAGGTCAACCAGAATCAGCAACACTTCGCAAAACACCCGACGTACATGTTATTTTGTTAAATGAATGGCATTGACACTAATATTAGTCTGTTTCTTTTTTATTCAGAGGTCACCATAGCCACCAGATCCAGACTGTATCTAGATTAGATGGTCAATGCAGCCACCTGGATCCAGTCAGTATCCAGTCCAGATGGTGGAATAAACACAATCTGAGGTATTCTCTATAGCATCAGCTCCTGACACAAAGACTTTCTTAAATGTCATGTTAAAAGTGGCAAAAATTGACAAGCAAAAACATCTGAGGCCAAATAGTGATCGTTAGACAACATAAAAATAATAAAAATAAATATAACTGCCAGCAGCAGTTACCGGTGTTCAAGCATTTTAAGACATTTGAGTAACTGTAGATGGTTTTAAGATGATTTTACTCAAAATGGTAGAAAAATCTCAAGTAACATTACCAAATAATTTGTCTCTTTTGAGCAATAGGTGGCACTGTTTCCAAATTTATGTTGTGTGGACAACTAGGATTACAAACGACACACAAAGATTGGTGCCAATATGCCAAAGTGCTGCAGGAATACAGCTAATGTGACAATTATATGAAAACTGATAAGACATCAAAAAGCCTTTGATAACTGTTTGCCAAAATGGCATGATGATCTGAGTTGAATTCGTTAACAATGGGACAAACGATCTAGGGGGAGCTAGAAAAAAATCAGGTTTTTAACAAAAATCAAAAGGGTGGACAGGCAGCTTAATGCCCATCCTGAAAAAAATCAATGGAATTGGTATACTGCTCTAAATAGAAAGAGACCAGTGTTGTGATTTTTGGCTAAACCATTCAAAGTTCCAAACAAAAAGGGACTTTTTTTTAATATCCTGACCACTAGATGGCACTGTGTCAAAATTCCGCAGGTAACCTAAGGACATGGTTATCATACCAAATTATAAATTTACATAAATTTTTACATAATAACACATATTTAACGAATGTTTTGATTGACAGAAGTAGTTCTTGAGGCAAAGTTGTTCAGAATAAGGAAATCTAACATGTAATATGTATATTGTGTGTATGTATAAAGCATGACTTGTGTGACATACAAGTCGTAAAACACAATAGCAGCACCCGATGGACGATTTCTTTCAACTTTCTTACAGACATTTCTCTCGGGCACAGATGTGAAACTCAGATCCTGGAGGGTTGCAGCCCTGCAGAGTTTAGTGCCAAAACTGCTTCAACACACATGCCTTGTAGCTTTCATTTAGGTGTGTTTAATTAGAGTTAAATTTAAACTCTTCAGGAACTGAGTTTGACACCCCTGCTCTAGGGCCATGAGTCAAAGAAGCCCACTGATTTTTATTCCCATCGGCCTCTGTTAACCTTGGGGGCTCAAACTTCATTTGCAGATGGCAGACATGTTTTCTGATATATGTCCCCATCAAACATGAGACATCTGCCCAACATAAAGATCATGTCTATGCTGGGTTATGTGAGATGCATTAACGTGACATAAATGTGATGGCGCAAGCAACCGCGAAGATGGAAGATATTAATTCTTTATATTACCAAAGACTGAAGATATAACCACCGTGATAGATCCTTCACGCAGTTTATTTAATTTTGCGTTGAGGACACTTTATAAAACCTACAGAGGATGGGACCCTACCTGCCCAATGAATGGCTTTCACAATGTGACGCAGCTACTTGGAAATTCAAACCGCAAAGCTCTAACGGTCATCTGACAGACAGACCAGTGCTAAGCCGAAGGTTAGCATTATAAATGTACTTTTATTTGTTGTTTTGCCAATCTAATGTTAAATTTCACTTTAGATTTATATTGTTCTGTGTTATGACGTTTTCATATCCCCCTTAGTGTGTGTGTGTATATATATATATATATATATATTTATGTCTCCCTGTTAGTTAATTTGGACGTGAGGTGGTCCAAGTTACAGACTGTGGTAAATTTATGCTGATCCCTTTTAGCTGTTTAAATTTGTTCCTAAAACACTTAACTTCACAATAATGTAAGATTTTCACAACTTTACCTTGTGTGAAGAGTTTGTTCTTGTAGTAAAATAGACTTTGTCATGGATCCCAGATGGTCACGCAAGCCTGTTTTTAAAAACACTCTTTGAAACGATTCACTAAAGACTAAGTATCAGTCTGGCAGTATTTTCTGATCGTGGCAGTATGTTCACCACAGAGGCCAAAATGAGCATTGTGTTATATTTATTATAATCTTTTTTTTTTTTTCAGTTGTGTTTTCAGGGCACAATTCGTGAAGACAGAGAAACATAAAAGGTGTTGTGTCAACCCAGAAAGAAGTCTGTTCCAGTTCCACCTCTCACACCAGACTCTCTGCTGTATATGGAGGCCTGTCCAGTAGCACATGGGTTTTTGTAGCCAGGGACCTCTTGCAGGGGAGAATATTTTCAAAGGACCCCCTCATAATTACAACACTGTTTAAGGCTAAAATTGTTTTATTGGTGTAAATGGTCCTCATTTTATATAAACTTATTAATAATACAGCACAATATAGATATAATTTACCATATTTTACCCAAACGTTGCACCAGGTCAGGGAAAACACACATAAGTTGCATTGGTGTATAGGATGCACTTTATGCACTATTACTTTCACAAATAATGTAAATACTGATAAATAAAAAACAAATGTTAAGAAATTTAACAAACATTTTAAACACTGCACATGTAATTTACGTTCCCTCACTCAAATTCATTTAAATTTAATGGTATTCAAAAAAAAAAAAAAATGCAATTTGAAAACTCCTGCACTAGCATATTGTGTTATTTTTATTATTGTGCATGCAGATTTTATTTGGGTACATGAACACTTGACTATTGCATGAATAAAGAAATACCATCTTTAAGAATTTTGTGTTAACTGCAGCTGAAATAAAAATAAATATTTTTTTTTTTTTGTTTGCTTGTGTTTTTTTCTCCCTCAGTTCAGCTCCAAAAGGTGAACATAATGTATGGACCCAACTAAATTAAATAGTTTGTTATTTGTAACAGTTGTTATCCACTGTACAATAAGTGAAGTTTCTTTTGTTTCCATGTTTTTTTTTTTTGTACAAAACACACTGTGTCTGTAAGCTGATTTACAAGTACAAAAAAAAAAAAAATTACACTGAAATAAACATG
>JAHKKF010513576.1:0-17624 GCA_019740295.1 Labeo calbasu
CGGGTCATCTGTCTTTTTCAACACACTTTTGAGCAGCAGTGGGTATTTAGTGAGTCTTTGATGAGGCTTCACCAACATGTCTGTCAACTTTAGCCGGTTGCACTGTTTATGAGTTTCTGCCCACTACAGGATGGAA
The DNA here is from genome assembly GCA_019740295.1 of Labeo calbasu. Lineage (NCBI taxonomy): Eukaryota > Metazoa > Chordata > Actinopteri > Cypriniformes > Cyprinidae > Labeo > Labeo calbasu. The sequence goes on from JAHKKF010513576.1 coordinate 137, forward strand.
AAGTTTATTGAAAGTCTCATTTGAAGAACAATAAACATGCACTCACAGCACAAGCAGACCATGAATCACTGAGTCATAATGAGAGTGCTGTTACAACACAGGTGATCGTGCTAAAGACCTCTCATATCTTTCATATACAATAAACATTCAGAGTTGCCTTTATATTTGCCGCCAGAATGAATCCATCAAAGGTTAATGTGTCTGGCTGAAGAGCAACTGGATACGGACGATAATAATTACTCACAGTTACATATATTCTGAAGAGCTCATTGTCTTTCAGTAAAGTGCGCATGTACTCCATACAAGCCTCTTCTTCCATGCAGTAACGGATGTAGGGCTTGAATCGGAAACCAAACTGCGTACACACACACACAAAAAAAATCAGGTCAATAAAATAACATTTAAACATCTAAGGGTAATTTTGACGCATGCTTGTACAAAACAAATCTATCATCAAGACGTTTTAACTCTAAACCATTGCTTCTGGACAAAACACCTCCTCCAGTGTAGACTGTCACTACAACTATTTCTTTAAATCCTAAAATATTAAACTGAATGAGTGAAGCAACCACTGTCCCCTGTGTGAAATAGTGCACACACTCACAGTGCTAAAGCCCTGATAGAGTTCAGTGGGGGTGATCACTGATCTTTTTTGTCTGGCTTTCTCTAGTGCCGGCAGCATGACCTCAGCCCACAGGGATGTATGAAGTTGCACAATGTCCTGAATGTTACTGAAGAGGCGCACAGGTTCGACTTCACTTAGTAAACCGCTCTCCTGCAGGTTCAGCAGGCCACACAGAAACAGCTGTCGAAAGAAAACGAGACTCTGATTATACCGTGCTATAAAGTTTCACATACAATCTGTCACAAGTCACATAAAAGTACCATAAATGCTGCAGTCAGTAAGCACTGGACAAGATAAACACTATAAATTGCTGTCACGGTCTTGTTGAAAATAGTGAATGAGACCTACTTCAGTGGCATTATCACACACAGATACTAAGATAACGTAGTGAAGCAAACATCAGCGGGCTCTTACATCAGTAATAACGTGCAATTTCTTGATGTAGTCTGACTCTGTCTGCAGCAGTTCCCAAATGGCCTCTTGCTGATGGCACTGACGTCTGGTTAAAATCTAAAAATAAAAAAAAATCATGTAAAAACACTGTATTTTGTCTCGTTTCGTGAATATCTCTCTCATGGTAGCAATAATATGCAGTGCTGGGGAAAGTTACTTTTAAAAGTAATGCATTACAATTTTGCGTTACTCCCTGAAAAAGTAACTAATTACGTTACTTTTTATGGAAAGTAATGCGCTACATTACTTTTGCATTACTTTAAATCTTGCTTCTTTGTTTTAATATAAAACAATTCTAATGTAAAACCCCTTTTACACCAAAAGTGAAATGAATTCACCTCAGGCTGAAAGAAAAGTACATTTATGCAGGAGATCACTCTTTAGCTATAAAAAAGCACAAATGTTAATCTAAAGTAATTTTTGCTTATATTAGTATGGTTGAATTGCATCATTGAAGGTCAGCAGCAAAGACACTAGTTAATAAAATGGGATTAAATACATAAAGGATATTTGTTTTATTTAACATATTTAATTATTGCAGGGTTGCGTCATATTCTGAGTTTGCATTTCACAGTTTTTATTCATTTTGAGGAATACTGAATCTGTTTTTGTGAGTGAGATGAATTAATGCATATTCACATTTAGTCTAGAATACAGTAACATCATGTTCACTCCCAGTTTCCTGACAGGAGACTTCTCCATCATTAAATGGGGAAAAAAGTAACTGCCGTTCCTTATTTGAAAGAGTAACTTCTTAGAAATTCAAAAGTAATGCGTTACTTTACTAGTTACTTGAAAAAAGTACTATTATTACGTAATGTGTTACCCCCAACACTGCTTATAAGTATGGTTGAATTGGAGCTTCGAAGGTCAGCAGCAAATACATTGGTTAATAAAATGGGATTAAATACATAAAGGATATTTGTGTTATCTAACATTTAATTATTGCAGGTTTGCGTCATATTCTGAGTTGCATTTCACTGTTTTTATTCATTTTGAGGAATACTGAATGGGGACAGGAGACCTGTCAATCAATAAATGGGAAAAAAAGGTATGTGGCATTACTTATTTAAAAAAGCAACTCAAAAAAAAAGTAATCTGATTACGTAACTGAAGCTACTTGTAATGTGTTACCCCCAATACCGATAATATGTAGCAAAAAAATAGATTTCACAGAAACTTGGGTCACTGATGACCGTAAATTATGTTTATTTGTGACCTTGGACCACAAAACCAGTTATAACGGTCAATTTTTTTAAATTAAAATATATACATCATCTGAAAGCTGAATAAATAAACTTTCTATTGATGTAAGGTTTGTTAGGTTAGGAGATACAACTATTTGAGACAGTTACCTTTAAATTTGTCCAAGTGAGGTTCTTAGCAATGCATATTACTAATCAAAAATTACGTTTTAATATGTTTACGGTAGGAAATTAACAAAATATCTTCATGGAACATGATCTTTACTTAATATCCTAATGAAAAACTGCTACAAATATACCTGTGCTACTTAAGACTATTTTGTGGTCACATTTGTCTGATCTGTCAGACACTTCATGGAAACTGTAGTGTAGACTTTTCTTAATAATTAAAAAAAACACTGTTTTATTACTATAGGTACTTCTAGAAAACCGCTTACGACAAGAGCAATAAATCATCCATCTCTATAACACAGTGAAGGCCAAACACCAAAACACCAATGGAAAAGCTGAAGTAATAAAATCATTCATAACTGATTATAGTCATTAGCTTGACAGAATTATCGCCGCACATTAAATCAGATGACGTTACTCTACAATTTATTATGGGTTATAATGTCCTAATGAAACTACATGCGGTATACAGAGTAGTGTGTTTACCTCAGGATTGTCCAAAAGCTGCTTCCAGCTCTCTTCGAGCTCCAGGTTGGGCTCCTCTTCCCATGAGTCTCTGTGGAACGAGAGCTGCGGAGGCATCTTGGGTAATCCGAACATAGTGTATGAGTATAGTTTACTCTGCAGCTGCTCCACACGGTCACACTCCTGAGAAGAGAATGTAAATATTTAAAGTGGAGAGGAAATCAAATATGAATAAACTTCTACAACTATTTTGTTTTTGTAACAGATTACATTTAACAATGTTAAAGGGACAGTTCATTCAAAAATGACAATTATGTCATTAATTTGTCACCTTCATGTCATTCCAAACCTGTAAGACCTTCATTCAGAACACAAATTAAGATATTTTTGATAAAATCCAAGAGCTTTTTGACCTTGCATAGACAGGAACACATTCAAGGACGAGAAAGGTTGTTATTTTTGTTTACTTTGCGCTCAATAAGCATTCTCGAAACTTCTTAAAATTACGGTTGAACCGCTGATGTCACATGGACTATTTTAATGATGTCCTTACTACCTTTCTGGGCCTTAAACATGTCAGTTGTGTTGCTGTCAGTGCAAGTTCAGAAAGCTCTCGGATTTCAACAAAAATATCTTCATTTGTGTTCTGAAGATGAATGAAGCTCTTACAGGTTTGAAATGACCCTTTAATAAATTCTTAGAGCTTTTAACATCATAACATGAGCTATCAAAAATACTAACAATTGGAAAGTCTTTAATGTACCCAATATGAGTTACGCGTAATATTAGACACAATGTAATTACTCATATATCAACACTATGGTGTATTGTTTGCAGCATGGTGTAAATCTCAAGGCACATTTAATGATCTCATAAGCGGTGGTCACCCTTAAGCAGGCATTGTTGTCCACACCGGACCAACGTCAAGCTATTATGTGATTTTTACAAGAGTCACATAGAGAGGAAAACAGCCCAGCCTGAGGTTTGACCCCAACTTTATACTCCTGAGCCAGTCAGGGTGTCAACCAACCGAAATCTCTAAGGCATGCTAACAAAAACACACCAAAGGTCCCGCACGTGAGGGAAAACTGAGTGTGGACTTATAGGAAAAGTCTACTTGTACATTTTCCTGTTTTCGGTTGGCCAATTCCACCATTAAGTGGAGCAATACTTTGACAAATTGACATCTTTTCCTTAGTGGTTACACACTCACTCAAGTGTGAAATGCAAAAAGCTTGCCAGGAATATGTAAGTGCTTGTTTTGCATATGGGAAAGTGCCATGTACATGTAAAACAACACTTGGATGCTCACAGATGCTCACCTTCCCAAGAGAGCCATTTCCTGAGTTGGAACTGAAGAGGCCGCTGAAACGGCTGGCGGCACGGTTCCTCCAGCGGTCTGTACCCGTTATAGACCCTGGGAGGGAACCGCTCAGCTGGGATACCGAGTCTTGATTGGGGACGCTGGCATCACCCAGAAACTCCGGCATGTTCTTTCGCCGACGCGCTTGACCCTGTCACAGAGAGTAAGTGACAGTTAGAGAAAGAGAAGTAATGAGAAAAAGGAAAAGTAAACAGAGACCAGTGTTTGAATTGAAGCAGGGTCTGGGGTCATCCTGGACCCCCCACATGAATTAAAAGGACAAAAAAAGATCAAACCAAAAACAAAACAAAACATGGGGGTCCTGTAGTTTTTTAATTAATAAAAAATACATATTTTAAAAATATATTACATTTGACTAATAATAAATATTTAGAAATATTTAACAACAACTGTAATAATGTAACATGTAATAATAATAATAATTGTTGTTGTTAAGGGGGAAAACCGATTATTGGCACCGATATTAAGCATCGTATCGGTCATTGTCAAAACCGATTTGCAGATAAAATAATTTAGAAGCATTTAAAGAAGTTTTTGTCAGAGCCTTTGTTATTCTTAATTTTGACATTAATTTTTTATTTTTACACCAGACATATATATCATATATGGGTTGAATCCTAATTGTTATATATATATATATATATATATATACATACACACACACTACCAGTCAAAAGTTTTTGAACAGTGAGATTTTTTATGTTTTTTAGAAAAGTCTCTTCTCTTTTATTTGATCCAAAGTACAGCAAAACAGTAAGATTTTGAAAAATTTGTACTGTTTACAATAACTGTTTTCTATTTGAACATATTTAAAAATGTCATTTATTCCTACGATTTCCAAACTGAATTTTTAGCATCATTACTCCAGGCACATGATCCTTCAGAAATCATTCCAATATTTAGATTTGCTTATAATTATTATGTTGAAAACAGCTGAGTAGAATTGTTTTCAGATTTCTTTGATCAGAAGAACAGCATTTATCTGAAAAAGAAACCTTTCGTAATGTTATAAATGACTTTTGACCAATCTAAAGCGTCCTTGCCAAATGAAAGTATTCATTTCTATAATTTCTTTCACAAAAAAATTATACTGAGTCCAAGCTTTTAAATGGTATAATGTTACAAAAGCTTTTTATTTTGAATAAATGCTAATCTTTGGAACTTCCAATTCATCAGAGAATCCTGAAAAAATGTTCTCGACTGTTTTAAATATTAATAATAATAATAAATGTTTGTTGAACAGCAAATCAGCATATTAGAATGATTTCTGAAGGATCATGTGACAATGAAGACTGGAGTAATGATGCTGAAAATGTAGCTTTGATCACAGGAATAAATTACATTTTAAAATATATTTAAATAGAAAACAGTTATTTTAAATATTAAAAATATTCTAAATGTTATTTTTTGCTGCACTTTGGGTCAAATAAACACAGGCTTGGAGAGCAGAAGAGACTTCTTTAAAAAACATAAAAATCTTACTGTTCAAAAACTTTTGACTGGTAGTGTATATATTAGTTATATATATATATATATATATATTATTCAAATCATTGCCCTATACAGCATGATTGTTTTTCATTTGATTATTTACACACTTTATTAATATCTGGAACAAATTAACCTCTGGTCGTCTTCCGAAAAAAAACCTGGCAGAAATGTTGCATAAGAAACTATTTTATTCTGATGTTTTAAACAAAACACAGACACGCTGAATAAATCAACAATGTAGCAATAACAGCCACAGAGGAAACACTTTTGTCGTAAAAACTTTGACAACAAGTCAAAGCAGCCACCTTTTGTGAAATCGTCAGCCTAAACTGTGGAATTTTAAGTGCCAGATGTAGCCTGGCTTTGACAGGTAAGGAAGCGCAAGCAAAACACTCAAGATATTTATACATAAACAAAGACAGGCCTGTTCTCAGACCGTCACTGTACATTAGGGGACATCTTTCACCTGAGGATGGGGCGGCACATGTGCGTTAAAAAAGTAAAAGAAAAAAAACTCCTTGTTGACCTTAGGGAGCACATTCAGCTGTCAACAGGTGAAAAGGCCATTTGGGTTTTGCCAACATTCTCTGCTAAGAAAGGTTAAAGCATTAGAGACTTGACTGACAAGAATTAGCAAACCCTGTGACCCGGGCCAGCGAGAGGAACCCTACGGCAACAACAGGAAAAGAGGCAAGGCATGTCTCGGAAAACAGGGGAAGGTTTTTTCCCTGTTCACGACAATGGAAAGAAATGAAGAATGCATGAGTATAGCAGGGAAAGCCACTCAAAGTCCCTCGAGGCTCATTACTTGGACATTGTGTTCTGATGATGCCTGTCTTTTGAATGGAAAATGCAATTACAATGGGTTAAAAACAAACTGGTATTTTTCGTCAGAGAAAGATCTTGAAGATCTTCGTTCGTCAATGTTCTGGGCCAATGCCAGTGTTTCTGAACAGACAGAATGTTCTGTGCCCAAGATGGTCTTAATGATGATGAAGACAAAAGCCAATTTGTTGCTTACCCAGATCGATAAACATTTCTAGATCAACTCAATATGTCCTTAGCTTTGATCACAGAAATTCACTCAGCAGATCTCTGAAAACCATTGATCAGTCAATGCTCCCCTACTTGCAGAAAACTAATTAAAGTCATCCTTCAAAGTTGACAAGCTGACATTGTCTTGGTCTCTGTCCATCCGGAGAACCTGTTTGACTTTTTGTTTGGTCGGTTCCTCTCTGAGGAACACAAAGTCAACATTGCGCCCAGACAATATGTGATGATATTATATTTCCAAGAGTTATCACTAAACCTCTGTATACACTCAACTGTGCCAAAAAAGTAGATTTTGGCTCATCCGCTAACGAAATTTGTTTTTAAAATAAGCCAATATGCTTGATGAAACCATTCCATTTAATAAAAGATGTGAGAGCTTGATTAGAAGGAGCAATACAAGTGCTGCAAGGAACATTTTTCCCATCAATTCCAAGACTGGCGCTCTTCAGACATTCATATTTGATTAAAAATGGTTTACATGAACTATGCAGACAAAGCCAAAGTGTCAAACACAGAAGACAAGCAATAATAAGCTCACCGTAGATGTCAGAGGCATTTCAAGGCAGTCCACAGCATTGCACGGCATCAAAAAACAGCCAGGCCCATGCTGCTCCCACAATCAATCTCCTGCGACCTGCACCCTCACAAAAGCTACATTGATGTCAAAGGACTAGTGCATTCGAATCCACTTCTACAGGCTCGTCGGTTTGCGCGTATATGTGCGTGCGAGTGAACCTGAAGGAGGCTGAGAGGACTGAACGGTAGACCGCTGCATTGCTGAGGAGGGCTGGCCGGGTGTCATAGTAACTGCAGAATCCTGCCCTCCTATTGTGTGAGCAGGAAGAGAGGGGAAAGGAGCAGGGGAGGAGGAGCTCCGTCTGCTACCTCAGCTACCTCAAACAACCGATCCTAGCAGCGGCTGGCTTTAAAATCAACAGCACTGAACGAGTGACATGAGCTGACTGCAAAACAGGGTTTATTGCACATCTGCTGTGAATGCGGATGGTGAAAGGAAATAGTGATGCTGGGCACCGTACGGCTGCTTGATGTACGTGGCAAAGATGCCATGCAGTTTATGGACAGTTTAAATGTGCAAAATAATGAATATATATTCGCAGAATCAGTTTGGTAGGACAAACTGGGCAGTGGTTGAGTCAATGCTGCCATGTCAGGCTAGTCAGGATGTTCAAAGGGTTAGACTTTTAAGAGAACTCAACCTATAAATGGCTTACTTTTAGTTCTTTCTACATATTAACAGGCTAGTTCATCCAAAAACGGACTCACCCTCACATTTTTCCAAACCTGTATGACATTTGTGGAACAACAAAGAAGATATTTTGAAAAATGTATGTGGTTTTTTGGTCGATATAATGAAATGGCAAGTTCTGTCATGATTCTCTCGATGGCGCAGGCTGATGGGTCCTTAACGCAAACTAATGATATTAACAGCATTAAACTACTTGGCACAACCTGATTGGTTCATGTTGCATACCCAGTCAATAAGCTTGCTGCTTTACATTTATATGGCTGGTTACATTCACTCCCTCCACCTCCCCAGCTCCACGTGTACAGATGCTACTTGTGCAGCAGTAGTGTGTCTTAAAGACTTAAAGTCTTGAATTTAAACAAAATAAGAGAGATCATACAAAAATACATGTTATTTTTTATTTAGTACTGTCCTGAGTAAGATATTTTACATAAAAGGTGTTTACATATAGTCCACAAGACAAAAAATTATTGAAATTAATGCTGAAATTATTAAAATAACCCCATACGAACGTTTAGGAACCCTTTTGGGTTCTTAATATTCTGTGTGGTTACCTGGATGATCTACCACTGTTTTTTGATGGTTGTTCATGAGTCTCTTGCTTGTTTTGAACAGTTAAACTAAAGACTGTTCTTCAAAAAATACACCAGAAGGAAACACAACGCATTAAGAGCCAGGGGGTGAAAACTTTTGAACAGCATGAAGATGTCCAAATTTTTCTTATTTTGTTGAAATATTTTTTTTTTTTCCATTTAGTACTGCCCTTCGGAAGCAACAGAAGATGCTTGCATGTTTCCCGGAAGACAAATTAAGTACAATTTACCTTAATATTCAAATTCAGAAAGTTTTCAGGCTCTTAATGCATCGTGTTTCCTTCTGGAGCATCAGTGAATGTTTGAAACCTTTTTTAATAGTTGTGTTTGAGTCCCTCAGTTGTCCTCAGTGTGAAAAGATGGATCTCAAAATCATACAGTCAATGCTTTAAAGGGTTCAAATATGCAAAAGATGCTGGAAAACTAAAGAATCTGCAGGACCTAGAGGATTTTTCTAAAGAACAGTACTCAGTTTAACTGTTCAGAACAAAGAAGGGACTCATAAACAACCATCACAAAACAAAAAAAAACAGTCATGGATCATCCAGGTAACCACACACAATATTAAGAACTAAGGGTGCCAAAACTTTTAAAGGGGGTTATTTTAATAATTTCAGCCATTTTTTGTCTTGTGGACTATATGTAAACATCTTTTATGTAAAATATCTTACTCAGGACAGTACTAAATAAAAAATGAACATGCATTTTGTATGATCTCTCTTATTTTGTTAAAATTATTCACATTTTCACAGATTCTGCAAGGGGTCCCCAAACTTTCGACATCTTATGATGGTTGAACAAGCAATCCAATAGGTGTTTAAAATGCACTGTGAGTATAAACACATTTGGGGTCTTGTCTTCTGAGGCACAGCACACAATTCTTCACTTTGTGACAAATCCAAAGGTAACTTAAGTGACTGTGACTAATTAGGTGCCTGCACAATTTGCATAACGGCCTCATTTGCATTTTGCCGAGGCTCTCTTGTCTAAAACCAACACTGAGATCAGGTAAGGATAGCAAGATGGGTGCAAACCCATCTGAGGCATGTTTTACATACAGAAATAAAGAAACAGGCCAGCAAAAGCGTTAAACTTTACAGGTTCTTCTGTACATAGTTACACATTTACCCAGATTTCCCCATGAAGTAACACGCCTCTAATCATATTACACTGCTTAAAGATAACAAGTGTGATAGTTTAAGTTTCTGTTTCCCACAAAAGATAATGACCTGATGACATAAAGAGAATTAAAACATAAAAGGGCAAAGGGTATATTTCATATTAATCCTATATATATATATGTATACATATACATAAACTTAGCTATTTGGAATGATATTCCAGTGTATAAAATATGACTGTTTTCACTGTAAAAGGAGAATACATATAATTTAATGAGCCTTTAATTAGCTTTTTCTACAGTACCTGACTTGAAAATACTTTGTATTAAACACTAATATAATATAATATAAGCAGTTAATTTAAATGCTGCCACATTTTTTAGGTTACCTGACATTTTTTAGAATAAATAAACGGCAATCTTCTTCTGAACTTCAAGGATTTGAGACTGATATTACACCCGCATAACACAAAAATACCTTGATCCCTTGTTTAGTATCTCCCGGGGGATATGTGGCGCTGTTAGGAGAGGTTGGTGAAGCCACAGGCTTGGGGCTCAGAGGTGGCGCATCTCCAGCTTCGAAGTGCTGTACGCGGGCGGCCACCAGCCCTGTAGTACGAGGTCTTTGGCCTTGAATCCGCGGAAGCTCATTTAGAGGACTGTAGTAGATCAGCATTCCACCTGGAGCCTCTGGTAATGTTGACATGTTGGGAACATTCCATGTCCTTTGACGAAAATTCAGCATTTCTATGCTGGCACAGGTTTCTTTACCATACAAGACGATGTAAGACGTAAAGGTATGGATGGAGTAGTTCCAGTAGATCCGGTATAAAAGACACCTTAAGAATGATTTAGTCCTCCTCAAATGTCTTGTAGTTTTGAGTCATGGTTGAAAAAAGAAACATTGTGGGTGAAGACAAGTCCTTCAAAATTAGACTTCTACTTCGCTCTTCGTTTTCTTCCTGTGTTGTTCTACATGTGCCTCTCTCTGCTTGTGTGATAGTCTTCTGATTCGACCTTTGACCTCAGTGCCAGTGCTAAAGAAAGGTGGAGCAAAAGCCTCCTGCCACTCATCCTGGCCGGTCTGTTTCGCTTTGTGCCGTTTTTCTCTGAGATGACACACACTGTTGCCTCCCCAGATGGCATTTACAGGTTGTATGGCTATATCTTATCATTTCTGTACAGCTTGACAATCAATTTTATGGCTAGTTACGTAAGCCTAACAGGTTAGCACACACGATTATGGTAAAAGTAACTACATAGGTCACTACTGCATTGTAACTTCAGAGCACACTGCACATGTCGTTACAAATTACATCAATTCGAGCTTAAACAAGATTAGTATGTATGAAGGCTTAATGAGTACAGATGCTTTTTGCTGAATTTCAGAATCACGCTCTAAAAAAACATAATAATTTACGGTAAGTTATTTGTGTACTTCCTCTTGGGGGAAAAAAAAATCAATGTTGTTTACAACAAGGAGTCAATCTTTCCAACTAATTCCACAGGATTTTCCATCAGGGACATCCCGGGTGAAAATGGTTAACCTTGCGCTCTACTAAACTGCTGATGAAGCAGACAGAACTTTTGGACAGTCACAAGGAAATAAAATCTCATGAGCTTTGAACTTTGCTCCCGTTTGATACCGTATGCAAATGCTCGTCGGAATCTGGAGGTGGCTGATTTCAGCACGGGTCTAAAAACACATTCGAAATTTTGTAGGATTGAAATGTCTAAAGGTCTAAAGGACATGTGTGTTTACTTTATTGGGAAGGTTTCTTTGTTTGATTTTGAGCTTGAATATTCAGGCTGGCACATGTTGCTTATGTGGAAGTCGAGTCATTTGGTGGCGCTATCAGGATTTCCGAGACACATCCCTTTATTCAAACAAACTCAACCCTAAACGTATCTCTGATATGATCCTGAAAAAAGAAGGTTTAGAAACCTTGCAGTCACTAACTAAGAGTTATGAAATCAGTGACAGGTGGCAACACAAGATTGTCGTAAAAACAATGATTCAGTCACTCGCAGGGTTTGCGGTAAGTACTTTAAAAACACACTTTGGAAAAAACATGTATTGTAATTGTTTTCGCAAAACGTGATTGCACAACGGCTGGAACTGCCGGGTTTCAGATGAGAAAAATCCTACAAGAACAGTAAAAAAGATGAAGGAAAGGATGCGATAGAAATGCTACAGAGTGACAAATCACCAAAGACTATTTCTCAAGGTTAGTTTATTTTTTGAAAGTCTTCTGTATAGGCACATACGCTACTGATCAGAAAGTTTGGGGTAAGTATTTTTTTTCTTTTCTTTTCTTTTTTCTTTTTTTTTTAATTTGAATTGATCAAAAGCGACAACAAAAACTTTTTCCAATATTCCAAAAAAATGATTAAAAATAAAAGGAAATATACTTTCTTTCAGTAAGCAGCAAACTGTTTTCTATGTAAGCCTGTTTTCGCCACTGAATAACAAATAAAAAAAGGTAACTGCTACTTTTTTATCCTGTAATTCTGACTTTTTTCCCATTATGAGATGAATTATGAGATATAAACTCACATTTGTGGGTTTAAAGGTCAGTATCAAAAGAAAATACCTGTTTTCCCCCCTCAGAATTGGACATTATAACTTGCAATTGAGAGTTAATATCTCAAAATTCTGAGAAAAAAAATCAGAGTTTAAATCTCACAAATTCAGGGTTTTTTTCTTCAATTGCAAGTTTGTATCTCACAATTCTGAGAAAAAAGTCAGAATTGCGAGATGTAAACTCGCAACCCAAAAAAAACTATAGTGGATTTCAATGGTGCCCGTGAGTTTGAACTTGCAGTTTCAATGCAGCTAAATGATCCCAGCCAAGGAATAAGGGTCTAATCTAGCGAAACGATCGGTCATTTCTTAAAAAAGTATTTACTTTTTAACCTCAAATGCTCATCTTGTCTAGCTCTGTGTGTACTCTGTGCATTCCGGTTTAGTACAGTTAGGGTATGTCGTAAAACTCCCATCTCATTTTCTCCTCCAACTTCAAAATCGGCCTACCTCGCTGCAGAAGTACCGACTCAGTGTTTACAAAGTGAACGTGCAAAGAAGGTCAAAAAAAGGGAAAACAGTGATGTAGGACAATTTTGAAGTTGGAGGAGAAAATGAGTTGGGAGTTTTTTCGGCCTACCCTAACTGTCTTGAACGGGAATACACAGAGTACGCATGTGCATGGCAGAGCTAGACAAGACAAGCATTTAAGGTTAAAAAGTATATAAATTTGTATTTTTTTTAGAAAATGACAGATCGTTTCGCTAGATAAGACCCTTATTCCTCGGCTGGGATCATTTAGAGCTGCACTGAAACTGCATTTAGGAAGTTTCAAACTCACAGGCACAACTGAAGTCCACTATGCGGAGATCATTCCTGAAATGTTTTCCTCAAAAAACATAATTTCTTTACGATGAATAAAGATATGAACATCTTGGATGACAATGGGGTGAGTATATTATCTGTAAAGTTTTGTTCTGGAAGTGAACTTCTCCTTTAAGGCTTTTCAATAAAATCTACACTGCCCTCCAAAAGTTTGGAAACACCCCCTGGCAAAGTGTGGTTTTGGACGATATCAGCATAAATCCTTATCATTTTTTGGTGCAAATACAATAAAGTAAGTCGACATTATCATTGAAGACAAGCAATAATAATTTTCATTTTGATTACATAATAATGGCAATATATACATGTCAAAGTCAGACATGCTCCTTTGCCAGCTGTGATGCCTGGTTACTGGTTTAAACTTGGCCTAGGTTTTAAAAAGATTTTTGGGTCAGCACACCTTAACAGCTTCAACAATTGATTGCCAATTAAGTTTAGAATATAATGAATTTAGGCCCAGATTATGCAGAGCTGTAATAGCTGGTAATGGTGGATATTTTGATGAATCGAACAATTTAAGTTTTTTCTATGTATAAACTGTTGATGTAAAAAAATACATTTTCGTAGTTTGTGTTGTCCCTTATCAGTGCAAAATTATCACAAATTAAAAAGGATTTATGCCAATATTGTCCGAAACCCCACTTTTCTAGGGCGTTTCCAAACTTTTGGAGACCAGTGTAAACAGCAAAAGAAACAAAACAATGAATGCAACAACAATTAAAGGACAAAGCTCTTGTGACAACTAGCCCCAGTTGGTGTTATATAGAGAGAGTGACCTACCAGGCCAACTAGAAGGTCTGCCGCCTCTCTGCGTCCCAGAGAGCCGTGCTCGGCTCGGTCAGTAGAGGAATTATGTGTGCTGGAGGACCTCATGATGGGCAGACTGAGAGAACGGGGGTCTTTCACACACCTCTCCACCCTCAGCTCCTCCCCTGGTCGAGCTGCACACACACACAGTTGACATGACATGAATTTATCTCATTTCTGATAAACTCTCCTGTTGATAAATAACACAGAGTAAAGAACAATACCAATATAATGTAAAATGTACAATAACTTCTGGTTCACTCTTTATATATTACTATTGATCTTAATCTGCATACAAATCTCTATTTGTACATGAAGATAATGAGTGAAATATTTAAATGAGTTCTGAGATACATCTGCTTTGAATTTGATTGCTAGCCAATATAGACAGAGTCCTGTCAGTTGATTTCACAGTATAGTGCTTAGAAGTTAGCAGGACATTACCTCGTACTCTGAGGTAGTGACCACCAAAGCGGTAGGCTTCAAATCCCAGTGAAAGCGGGGTATTGGACTGATCTAGGAACAGGTTGACCCGTGACAGCTCAATGCCTTTTCTTTCAAATACGGCTCCCAGGACTTCTCTGGAACACAAAGCTAACAGATCAGCTAAACATCGTTTCTAACCACATTGTTTTGTTTATTGCACCACCTAGGGGTTCAAACACAAAATCACCTCAAGGTTTTCTTCTTCACAGCTGGAACGATCTCCATGCTGACGTCAATATTTAGATCAAACTTCAGAGTGAAGCACTCCTTGCTGGGGTCCTGCAGGAGTGAAAAATGGACGCTTTAAGAAAACAGACTATCAGCTATTGCGAGCGCAAACTAAGATTACATTTACATTACAACAAAGAAAGTTCAAGAGTATTGAGTTCAAGTTCATCAAATCATTAGTTTGAGACAGAAAAGCAGTACACAGACTAAATAAAAATCAGAACTCGAATTCTTCTCTTACATCTGTGTGTCGGCGTCTGGTCTTCTTTTTAACCAGTTTCATTCCTCCGCTCCTGCGATCCCTGAGGAAAAACAAACAAGGAATGACTGAACCTACAAGGAATGCCACGGTGTCTTTTTCACTAACCATAATTCAGTTTAACCAAGCACAGGTATTTCAATTACAGCAAGTCATTGTCATTCTTTTCAGCACAAACACACACTTTTTATGTAAATTAATCTTGATAGATTGCACCTCGTTAAAAAAAAGTCAGTATAATGTCTGGCACAACAACGTACTACTGCCATCCACAGAATTTTACTAAAATGAGATTATTGTTTACACTTTTTAATAACTGAATAGTACTGACACTTTTTATTACCAATTCATTTACACTTTTCTGGTTTTCCTCTCATTTTGAAATAATTTTTTACTCAGAAATTGTAATTTCTACTTGATAAAATATTTTAGAACTTGAAAATCAATTTTTCAAATACACATTTATTATAAAATATTTAAAATACTTTAAATCAATGTATTAATTTCCACAATTTTCCATGTCTAGAAATAAAAAACAAATAGTTTCAGCTTATTTTAAATCATTTTAAGCCATTCTGACGCCTTAGGTCCTCTGGTGGATCCCGGCCCCCTATTTGTTACCTTTTTGGCGTATTTATTTTAGTGACTTGTGTACTAAACTAATTTAGTAGTCATAATGCAATCTTAGTTAAAACCCCCCGTGTGCGTAACGAGCTAATATCAGACGTGTAAGCTAAAGCTACTTAGCCTTTCGAATTGAATTAATTGCGTAACTCGCATTGTTTCAGGAAGCCTGCCAGAAACACAGTTTGTACCCATTCATTTATAAGGTTGCCAGTTCACTCAAGATCAAAAGGTCAGATTTACGCTCTCCTTTCCATTTTTCCATTTCCTCAAGCAGTTTGACTATCAAAAAGGAAAAGATAGTTCCATCCCAGATGTTGTCCAGTGGATGACGCCAGTGGAAAGTACACAGACTTCCTCTTTCATTATAACAAACCCAAGCGTGTGCCCATAATGGATGTAATAATGGAGGGATGAATGCAAAATGTGAAAAAGTACTGACCCTAGGTCAGAGTATCCATCCTCTCCGTCCTCCATGTCTGAGGGGGGACCGGTGCGAGGCGGACAGGAACGAGTGGACACGTTCCGGGCCAGGATGGAACCTGTGTGGGAGAGGAAGTGAGGCATCACTAACATCCTGCCAGAAGCTGGTAATAATAATTAACCTCTACACATTCAGTGCTAAGTGTCATGGTCGTCTTGAGGACGACTGACATCTATTTTCATTTTTCAAAATTGCTGAAACAACTGATAGGTTGAAAAAGAGAACAGTGAGAGAGTTTTACCTTGTGGTTGCAGGTCAAACCGCGGGTGCCTGTCAAAGAGCATGCCGTCACGGGCGACGGGATGGCAGTTTGAGTCACATGACTCACAGAGGTGCAGGGGGCTGCCGTCTCTAAGGTCCTGACACGATGGGTGGTGACACACCTGAGGCATAAATCATAAAGCAATAGTGTCATTATTTAAAAACACAGCAGTGTGAAATCCAAGTTTGTGTGCATCATTTTCTTTTTGGCAATTTGCCAAAACCCAATTTTCTTTTTCCAACATTAATGGGTGTATCTTAAAATATGGCCACTTCTGGCACTGGGAAATGAGAATAAACCTTCTTAAAGCAATATTCACACTCTCATTAGCTTGTTTAATTTGTCTTCTAACAATTTCCAACAGTGTATTCCGTCATTTAACCATTATTTCTGAAAGTTGAACATTCCAGTGGAGTGTAATTTCTACCACACCTCAAATTATGGTTATGGCATTTTGGAAATGAGAGAGAATTTTTTAAACAAGTAATTTATATATTAATTACTCAAATAATGTTTATAGCATTTTGGAAATGAGAGTGATGGACATTTTTGGAACAAAACAGCCTTGTTAAAGCAAATTTCACTGCTAACATGAAATATAAGTAAA
The DNA here is from genome assembly GCA_019740295.1 of Labeo calbasu. Lineage (NCBI taxonomy): Eukaryota > Metazoa > Chordata > Actinopteri > Cypriniformes > Cyprinidae > Labeo > Labeo calbasu. Next base: position 17,130 of record JAHKKF010513576.1, read on the forward strand.
AATAATAATAATAAAAAGATTTTTAAAAATTTTGCATAACAAAAATGCAGCTTAATTGGAAATGATGCACGATAAAGATGGTTGAAAAGTGATATTTACCTTTTGTTTTCATACATAACATGCCTAACATGTGACCATGGACCACAAAACCAGTCATAAGGGTAAATTTTTTTTTAAATTGAGATTTATACATTATCTGAAAGCTGAATAAATAAGCTTTCCATTGATGTATGGTTTGTTAGGACAGGGCAATATTTGGCCGAGACAGAATTATTTGGAAATTTGGAATCTGAGGGTGCAAAAAAATCTAAATATTGAGAAAATCACCTTTAAAGTTGTCCAATGAAGTTCTTAGCAATGCATATTACTAATCAAAAAATAAGTTTTGATATATTTGCAGTAGGAAATTTACAAAATATCTTCATGGAACATGATCTTTACTTAATATCCTAATGATTTTTGGCATAAAAGAAAAATCAATAATTTTGACCCATA
>JAHKKF010513577.1:8246-26535 GCA_019740295.1 Labeo calbasu
GCTGACAACATAGGACGGAAACACAGGCGTTAAATAGCAGAGTCCCAACAAGCACCAGCTGGCGCACAATCACGGTAATAGCTGCCACGCCCACACACACACACAGAGAGAGAGCAGGAATGAGTCCGTGAACCCATGAACCGTGACATCTTGACAGAAAGAAACGAGATACATCTCTAGTTTCAACATTAAATGTTCTTCAGACATTCCTCTTTTAAAGAAAAGAAGTCTCATATTTTTTTAAACTGACCCACATTTGTTTTTTGACCACTGAAAGTGTACATTTTAACGATTTACTACTGGAGCAATATTGAAATTCCATTATCTCTGGAACCAAACCATACAAGGCCTTAAAAATGAAGATGCCAAAAGAAAAGTTTTTTAAGACCCAATATCTAAAAGGGCATTAAAATATCTTTAAAACTTCTTGAGTTACAGGCATGTGAACTTTGGAGAAAATCTTGAAAAGTGCTGTTTCCCCATTTTTTAATGGTCACTATTGGCACATAATGCAACAAAGATTGCTAAAGTCAACAGAGTTTACTAACAGATTTACCAAGTAAGATAACAATGCTGCCATTATCTTGTAAGTTGAGTCTGAATCTAAGGTGAAAACTGCCATTTTGACCTCCCTACAAATAGTAATTATTCATCCATGACATTTAATATTTTGCCTTTCATCATTATACATGTCTGTCTTTCTTCAGAAAAGAATATTAGCAAAATCAAAACTTTAAGCAAGGGAAGTTTATGAAATTTGGTTGATTTGACACGGAATGACCCAGCTTATAACCAGCTCAAGATCAGCTTAAACCAGGTCAAACAAGCTGCCATGTTTCAAAACATGCCTAACCAGCATATGCTATTTTTTTTTTTTCAACAGGGGAAATACATGTTTTGCCACCAATAATAATGGCAATAGATTAGAAGTCAAGAACTGTAGACTTAGCTTGCCATTTTCTGTCTCTGCATTTGTTTTCACTGTCAATCATCAGTGTCAATAACCCTTGCTGACTATAAATTCAGAAATCATTTTATTCCTTCAACAACACTTGTCTCACATGATGCAGCCAATGAGTGCAATGTCAACTCGGCATTTCAGAAAATAAATCACAAATGCCCTTGTAACTTTCTTTCATTCAGTCCTTTCAAGGTTAGGTTCAAGCTTCAGTAGCTTTTACCAAGAAGCCTTTGCAGTGTAGAGGTTGAACAAAGAGTGGAAAAGTGCTGACACTGAACTCTGAAGACAGCAATGAATTAAAGCCGGAGCGTCTCACTCCTGCTTGGTGAAGTAGTGCTACATCTACATGTATATCAGTTTGGTTTCATGTTTGCAATATGTTAAATACATTAAACACACACACACACAACTGCCCATTTTGAATTGTGTATAATCAGTTGTGTAAAACATTAGCTGTGAGTTTAATATTTTCAGAAGAAAATGTTGCTTAAGACAATTCAATAAACCCTACGCTCTTAAAAATAAAGGAGCTTCACGATGCCAAAGAAGATTTTTGTCTAAATGGTTCCATAAAGAACCTTTAACATTTGAAGAACCTTTCTGTTTCACAAAAGGTTCTTTGTGGCGAAAGAAGTTTCTTCAGATTATAAAAAATGTAAGAAAGTGATGGTTCTTTAAAGAACCTTTGACTGAATGGTTCTTAGAGGAACCAAAATGGTTTTTCTATGCCATCGCTGTGAAGAACCTTTTGAAGCACCTTTATTTTTAAGAGTGTAGCTGATTAATTTCTTTAAGTTTTAGTTCTGGTTACCAAAGACAAATTCCTCTGTGTGTGTGTGTGTGTGTGTGTGTGTGTGTTCCCAGAGTCACTCTGAAAGATGTTATAAGTGCATTAAGAAACACTGTTAATTTATGATATTTTTATGTTCATATTCCACTGACTGGTTGCAAAGTGGAGCAGATGTTTGCACATCAGTGTCTCCTTCATTATTTTGTGAGATTGTGGACACTGGAATGTGTTGGGGAGAAAATCTTTAAACTATCAATCTGGTGCAAAATCAACAACTCCATCCTATTTTCACTGTCCAAATTGAACAGAGTAAAAGTCTTTGCACTGACTTTGCATTGTACCTGTACTTTAAAGTGGAAACTCACTGTGAAAATGGCTCCAGTTAAAAGTTGCAAGTCACCCATTTCAATACCACTTGAGTAAATGTCTTAAGAGTATGTGATTGTAACAGAACTAATTTAGCTTGTATTAAAATGCAGGATCAAAATGCACTAGTCTTCAACACCTCATAGTAAAAACCAAGAAGGAGAACAATCAAATGTTTTTGTAAATCAAAATAAAATCGAACATGTCAATAAATCCAGATTGACACATCAGCTCCAGTGCTCAAAGAAGACATAAAAACGTAGAAATGTAACATAAATAAAATAGTATATAGCCAAATTGCAGCCATGTCCTCATCTGGTACGTAAAACACCTGTGCTAATGCAGTCACATTCACATGGAGGGAATTTATTGACAGCTCTGAGTTCATTTAATCCAAAAAACTCTAAAGATTCAGTTTTTTCAGTATCCTGCAGATGGAGACATCGTCTCCTCCACAGCAGAAACTAAACGCAAAATCAGTTCGTATGCACTGCTAAATGCAATGAATAAAGGCTTTCGTCATCTGAAAGCACATGATTATTCCACAGTGTAGTCGAGAGAGTAGAGCGTAAAAGTTGCTAATACACTTACAAAGCAGCCAAAAAGATACTAAAATATAGCAACTGTAGTAACTACATTTACTTAAATACTTTACACCACTCTGAAATACAACTTTTCTAATTAAATCGCCACCTTTTGTGATCTTATAAGCACGATAGACCATATTGTGATCACAGTTTTAGCTTGACCGATGCTTTTCCAAAACAATGACACAAAATATAACACAACATTAGAGATCTTTTAAATGAAAGCTTGTTTGCACAAGCTTTCTTATCAGCTTTGAACGTTGAAATTAAAATGTAATTGTTTCTCACAAGACCCTTTTTTTCTAGAATAGCGAGATCGATGTATGACATTCAGTATTGTGAGAATTGTGAGATAAAAAGTTTTATTTTTCATTCTATGGTGAAAAAAAAAGCATTGTGAGATGTGATCTCAGAACTAGGAGAAAAGGTCAGATTTGTGTGATAAAATGTCAGCAGTGTTGCCAGCTTAGCAATTTTGTTGCTAGATTTAGCAACTTTTCAGACTACCACAGCAACTTTTTGTTCAAAAAGCAGCTAGCAACAAATTTAGCCATTTTAAAAATGTATTGGTTAACTTTTAGTAACTGTGACTCTAATGGTAAAAAGGCATACGTTTTCCCTCTAAATTAAACAAAACGAGGAAATCAACTGTGTCTAGCAGTACACATATCACAGTAATTAAGCTGCTAGTTGCAATTGTTCAATAATAATAGTTAATTTATGATAACACCTCATTAGTTTTTTGCAATTATTGATCAGTTAAAAAATATGTAGAAAAATGGAAAAAGTACTGGTATAATATTCTGCCAGGACATTATCGCTTATGTTGTAACCTGACAACACAAACTACAATACGTAATTTCAAATTCAGGTTAAAAAAAAAAAATCACTACAGAAGATTTCTTTAAATTAACACAGTACATTGTGTCCTATTTTACAGTTTACTTAAAGTGTTGCATACTAACTAACCATTACACTGCTTAAAAATATAATGCTCAGAATGTGTAGTTTTACTAAGAAAATACATCAATGTAATTGTTAAAAAATTAAATGTTGTATTTTAAAAATAAATATATGATATTTATTTTTACTAAAATCTAAATTAACATTTCAAATCATATTCATAATTATATTTTTTGCTGAGGTTTGAGTCATCTGTGTATTCTGTGCAGTTCTGCATTGTGATTGCATAGTGATGCCATCACACAATGACACCACAATGTCATTTAGCAACTTTTAGCAACAAACTGTCCTGCCTTTAGGAGCTTTCCCTGAAAATTAGTCAGGGACATTCAACACTCAGTGTCAGAAATTATTGTTATTTTTTCATACTGTGATGAAAAATAGCTTTTATAATTATGAAAAGTGTAATATTTTTGGCTCATTATAAAACACTGATGGGCTTTTCTATTGCTGTCTGAAGAGCTTATACACTGATTGATTGATTGATTGATTGATTGATTGACAACATTTGTGCTTTCCAACTGAATTATTGTGGTATATGTAACAGTTGCTGTTATTCAAGTGGGTGTGTTGTAGAAAATCATCATCATCTCTTTCATATCAGGCTTCTCTCTTTTCATTTAAGCTTGAGAAGCATTTGCCTCAATTCTGATTCAGAGTCTCTACATTTTTAATCATGTTATTGCATCATTTCACAATTTATTCAATGAAAAATGGCAGATAAAAGAAGCTTAGCCTTATTACAACTGATTCTAGTTCACATCTGGAGTCTCCAAAACATCCAGCTCATTTCTGTGAGATATTTGCAAGAGCTTGACACAGTAACCACAGGCCAGAGAGCTCAGCGATGCTCAGTTTGCCCCAGGCTGAACTTTGAAAATCAGACACTAGAGAAATGATGAATTCATGCTGTATGTGTGTGTGTGTGTGTGTGTGTGTTTTGTGGGTGTTAGCTGATGATTGGACAGGGTGCTGAAGAAGGTGTTAAACTCATTTACAAATCCACTGCTCTCTCAGCAAGTGCAGTTCAGACTGACGGTGGAGTTGCTGGGGCAGCAGTTAGCGCAAATATATCAGGCCTCTTGGAAATGTAGAGCAGAGAGACAGCAGCTGGAGAAATCACTTCTCATTTCCTCCTCAGTCTAACAAACCCTTCCTCTGCAAAACCGCCAGATTCACACGTCTGAATGAGTTTTTTAGAGTGCTTCAGATGCTGTTTGTCAATCAGACGTATAAGCGCTCTTGATAGATGAGTTTTTCAGCAATTCTGCAAACACGTAGCACCGCATGTTCATGCTCCCATTGAGCAGACTTTCATGCTCTTATGTCCTCATGATAGTAAGTCTAATAAGACACATTCCCAAAAAGGTACTTCTTTTGAATAGCTAACTATCAAAAAATATGTTTTATATTTTAAAAAAACTGTAAAAATAAGGCACAGTGTACTGTTTTGAAGGAATTTTCTGTATTTATATTTTTTACAGGTGTTTTATACCTGTATTTTTTACTTTATTGGGTTGTGTTTACGCATTTGTTTTTTTACAGTGAGTAGAGGAGTGCAATCCAGATGTACTATTTATCATGTCGTCATTAAAACGTGACTTCAGCAGCGTCACTTGCATCACTTGACTGCCGTTCATAAATCCTTCCAGAGTTCTTCAGAATCTCACTGGAAATTGTCTCGGTATTTTTCACCTGCTGTATTATGATTTCAAACGTACTACTTTCATATAGGTCTACTGTTTTCACCTATTAGCATGCAGCTTTTGATTTGCTGCCCGTATCATTTGCAAGGCTTTTGTTCTCGTTCTGACGGAGAGCAGCTGTTCTTCATTATGGTGATAAGCACTGCTGTTGTGCTCTCGCCTCAGCTGAGCTCAGTCGGGGTCTGGAAGGGAGCAATTAGCCGGTCTGCACAAGCGTACCGTCCCCTGTGTGTGTCGCCAGCATGAGAGCTGAGCGTAATGAACGCCGCTGAAGACGAGGGCCCGGCGTTCACACAGCGGGGCTGCGGAAGGAGCCCGTTTTCTGAGCAGTCGACCTCTTAGTCCACAACGCCGACAGCCAGGGGCGCAGAGAACATGTGACTGCTTGGTGAGGAAGTTGAGGCTTAAATACGACTGTGGATATTTCAGAATAATTTGAAACCTACAGCCTTTTCCTTTCAACAAGTTCAAAGAAGTCTGTAGGGGTTGTATTATTAGACATTCTCAGAGAAAAAGAAAGGTACAGAACAGTCACTTGGACTGTATCCTTTCAGAAGGTACAAATATTAAGTTGCACAGGTATGTTTGTGGCAATAGCCAAGAATACATTGTATGGGTCAAAATGATTGATTTTTCTTTTTTGCCAAGTAAAGATCATGTTCCATGAAGATATTTTGTAAATTTCCTACCGTAAATGTATCAAAACTTATGTTTTGATTAGTAACATGCATAGCTAAGAACTTTAAAGGCGATTTTCTCAACATTTTTTTTGCACCCTCAGATACCGGATTTTTTCCAAATATTGTTCTATCCTAACAAACCATACATCAATGGAATGCTTATTGATTCAGCTTTCAGATGATGTATATAAATCAATTATAAAAAATCTACCCTTATGACTGGTTTTGTGATCCAGGGTCACATATGTACCTTTAAAGTACTAATACCATTTAGGGGTAGGTAAGGTACTTTTAAGCTTTTCTTTCTTCTTCTGAGAGTGTAATTGTCGTGTTTCTCTACAAAGTGGCCTGGCATTTTTAGTTGCTTTCGTTGATGAGTCAACTGTTTGGTTGCCAACATTCTTCAAAATATCCCCTTTCATGTTTAGCAGAAAAAAGAAAGTCATACAGGTTTTGAGTAATCCTTTTACGGTCAACAAAATCTATTCACAGTTGCTCACAGGAGACACATCACACATGTTAAAACCAGCTGCTTGGGAAAGCTGATAAACCTGTGATTCCCACTGAAACCCCACTCATTTTTCATAGTTTATCATGTTTCCTCTTGATCTTATTAGTGATATCCTGAAGCCATCACTAAGCTTGTCATGATGTTGAGAGTGCAACCACACTGTAGGCAACTTCCACTCCACTGCTCCATTTAAAGTGTAAACCCAGTGAGACGGACAGAATCTGTGCTTCTCTGGCCTGTCTGTCTATTTAAAGAGACAGATCACCCAAACATGAACATTCAGTCATCATTTACTCACCCTCATGTCGTTACACACCTGCATGAGTTTCTGTGCGGTAAGCAACATTCTTTAAAACAGGCTATGTTTTTTGCACTGACATGAGGGTAATAAATGATGACAGAATATTTATAATTGGGTGAACTGTCCCTTTAAGGTTTACTTTAATTCACTCCAACCATTGCACTGAATAATAATCCAAATGGCAAAACAGATTACAGTACCTCCTACAGGGCTCACAGTTAATTCCTCCATTAAGCCCCTTTTGCATATCATCGTTTTCATATGTTTTCAGGCCTAATACAGATATTTGCCATATTGAATATTGTTTACATTTTTGTATTGTTTACATCCTCAAAATGCTCACCAAACTGCTATGTCAGTGTCTGTTTTGTATCTGTTGAGAAGTATATTTAGACATGAGGTAAATCTGTGCATTATATCCAGATGAGGCAAACTAAGATCAAATATTTCTAAACACTGGGTCACTTTTTCCCCGTCTAGTAAAAGAACCCTTACCAAAAAGAAGTATACTTCAAGTTTATTTCATTAAGTATACTTAAAGGGGTCATCGGATGCTAAGTTCACTTTCACATGTTGTTTGAACATTAATGTGTGTTGGCAGTGCATGTACAAATCTACCCTATAATGGTAAAAATCCATGCAGTGTTTTTTAATTAATCTGTAAAAATAATATTCCCTTTTTCAAATCGAGCCGTTCTCAGATGCCTGTCGTTGTGGCGTCACACCMACAGAGGATCCGCTCCCACCATAGTTGATTGACATGAGCTCTTACCTCAGATCAGCTGTAACAGTCCGCCCTCTTTGTTTCAATGCCGAAGCAGGGATGTAAGTTAGACAAGAATATCTCAGATTGGGTGATTGAGGTGTTGTGTTGCTGGATGAAATAATGAACATAGTGGTCGTCATTTACTCCCGACATCTGAGCCGCTGAAGATGCAGTAGATTACGTTTGTTTGTGAAGGGAATGCTCCCGATCTACATATATCCCTCTATGTTCACGCAAATCATTCGTGATCCAGCTTCACTTACAGCAGAAGTGAGTTTAAGGTTTTATTTTATGAATCTTTGCGATTGGCTTTCCTAATAATGTGCTAGTTAGCAAGTTTAGCGGCTAAACACGGCTAAATGTGGCTAAAGTGAACAGGCGTGTCTCCCCACAGAGAGAAGAGAGGGGCGGGGCGAGCGATTTTTGCAGAGCTGATTTTGGCAAGGTAAAAAGGGTGTTGTCTTACACAACCATTGAGAATTTTTAACCAAAGTGTATTAGAGACTTTTCATTAAGACCCTAAAGAATCATATCAACTTGTGGAAAATGGGCATCCGATGACCCCTTTAAGTAAAGTTCAAGTATATTTTTAAGTATGCAAAAATTATTGTACTAGTAGTATACTTGTAAGTGTACTATTTCAGTACTCATTGGGACTAAATTGGCCCACTTTGTAGTATCTAAAAGTATACTTTTAAGTATACTTCAAGTATAAAAGTAGTAAACTTTGAGTACACAACTAGTGTACATCTGTTTTGTTTGTACTGCAAGTATACTACAAGTGAACTTATAGATATACTGATAGTTTGCTAATTAAATTCTTGTAGCATTTTTAGTACACTTTAAAGTATAGTCTCAGTAAACTACTAGATTAGTAGTTTTATACTGTAAGTATACTCAAACGTTTTCTTTAAATGAACTTTACATCATACTTTATAATGTCCCTATTTAGGTATTAATTTGTATATATTTTGTTATATGAATATCTGAACATACAAAACATCAAAACAAAAATCAGGGTATCTGCTTGTAAATAAAAACATTTTATTCTAGCTTCATGCATTCTTTTTTATAAACACTTGAATGTGGGTAAGTTTCATGAATGAATAAACAAACAACATTTTCAACAAAAAGCTGAGAAAAGACTATGAACTGTAGAATAAAAGTCAAATCATATATGGAGTTGATCAACACCTCAAAGCTTGACAGTCATTGTTACCTCTTCATGGGTTGACATTTTATTCCACAACGTTACACAGTTTTGATACTTGTTTATGTCGGATGACCGTGTTCGATTACACGTGAAAGCATGTGTTGTTTCTTTTTCGCTTGTTTTTTGAAAATTCTGTACAGAAGAGGTGTAATAGCGCCCCCTGCCATATAACAATGAAAACATGGATTCTTGGAGCACAAGTATATCTCAAATATACTTTTTTCTAAGTATAAGTCAAGTATACTTGATGGCTTTTTAAGTATATTCATGTGATGTACATAAAGCACATTTCTGAGAAGTACATAAAAAGTAGACTATAAGTATACTTTCCAATTTTTTAAAAAAGTTTCCTAATAGCACACTTGGATAAACTTTTTTTTGTAAGGGAAAACACAGTACCAAAGTGCAATTACACAGATCCATCAAGATGTTGTTGTGTTTGTGGTCGGTGTGTCTAGATCTGAGTGGTTTGGGGGTAATAACTCTTGAACTTGTCTATGTTGGCCCTCAAACTTTGTTTTTCTGTCCACAGAAGGGAGAATAAAACTGCCGCTCGTGTGTCTGAGATTCGTAACGATTGTTTATTCTCGTCCTGCTTTGTGGGAAATGCTGACCGTATCACTGTCTGCAGGGTTTTGCGGTCTTGTGTGGTGTTGTTCAGTGGTAGCAGTGTCTGACAGGATGCTTTTAATGCTGCATGTGTAGTAAGACCTGGGCAGACGTCCCAAACTTTTCCAGACACTGACCCTACTCAGTCTTCTGGACCTATTCTTAATGTATGATGTGTTTTCTTTCTCTTATTCACTTATTCTCTCACTTATTTCCCCTGAGACTCTATGCATTCTCTTACAAAACATTTGTTCTATTGCAAAAGTCAGTGTTGGGAAGGTTACTTTGGAAATGTAAAACTTACTCTGTTTAAAATATAATAAGTAGTGTAACTTTTCAATTACTTTATTGAAGTAATGTAACTTATTACGTTTGATTACTTTTTAAAAATTCTAATAATTGAACTGTTAATCATTTTTGAAACATTTAAACCAGGCAGAGTTAACCTTACAGTAGACCTCAACACTGATTGCGGTCAGACTTTTAAAATCCTTTATCGCTTGAATTAAGATTATAATAAGTAAGGGATAATATACGTCTTTATTTTGCGATAACAACTGGCTGGATGTACATTATCCCACTTATTACACAGCTGCTTGCCACAAAAGTAAATAATTAGACACAAAACACTGATCTGAGTTGAAATATTTGAATGCAAAGCTTGAAGAAATCAGTTGTTAGCAAGCAGCAAGTTGACAGAATTAAGATATTGTACATGTAATATTGAATTGCGTTTTAATACTTTATTATCTGACCAAACACAAAGATTCCATCAAGAAAAACTAAGCTGACTTAAGTTGACTGGATGAGTCACGTAATAATTTAATTTAAAGCACAGACGCCACAAAATCAGACTTAACACCTCTTATTTACCTCTTTATTTACTACGATTTGAAATCATAACAAGACGTAGTTTAATAGCTATGATACTGGTTTTGAAATCAAATGTTTGCATAGTTATGACAGAAAACACTGGCATCTTACAATGCCTTGGAAAAAAACAATCTTAAAAAATAAAGTATATGCATAAACCCAAACAGGAAATAAAAGAGTTATCAAATAAGCATGTATGAAAGCATTTATGATAGAAGTCAATTAAATCTGTATGTGGGTGTGTGAAAAAATTCAGATGTAACCCCCCGTAACATTTTCAAAAGTAACTAATTTAATAACACATTCTCAGTAACTGTAACTGATTACAATTACATTTCTTTTGTAATTAAATTACGTAATTCCGTTACATGTAACTAGTTCATCGTGTTTCCTTGAGAAACTTGGTATCGTAGGTTTAACAACATGAGGGTGAGTAAGTGATGACAGAATTTTTATTTTTGGGTGAACTGTCCCTTTAAAATTCTTTCATACAGTTGCACCATACTGTGTATTATGGCACTGGAATTTCATATGCTTCTTTTTGAATCACTTGATGTCAGTGTATTTATTCAGTGACTGAATTAGATTAATTTCTAGATAAGTAAATGCTCTGATGTGGAAGTATGACTGTATAAGTCTTGTTTTGTACTTCTTGCAGGATCTGTGTCTGATTTCTCCCTCAGTGAATGAATCCAGCTATCCGTCGCTCGGCGGGAGCTGCTGTCATCAGCCGAGATGACAGTAATTACACAGAAGGCTTCGCTCATGTTCTCTGTCACTAAAATAGATTCTGTAACCGATCTGCCCACGCAGCCACCAGAATAGACGCCTGAGCAAACGTGTCCACGCAGAAAGCAATTAATACTCAATACCTACCTGCCTGTGGCAAAGGCTTTCATGTTAAATGTGACAACAGGTTCTTTTTCATTTCAGAAATCGCATGTTTTTTATGGATATATAGGAATGGATCGCTTTGAGAAAGCTGACTAGTGCTCAGTTTGTGAAGCTGAGTGTCGGGCAGCGGCGAGAGAGGCAGAAGTGCTTTGCCGTGAGCGTGTCCTATCCGAAAATCTGCAGTGAGCTGCAGCAGATCATTCATCAGCCCGGAGAGGCTGCGTGGTTATTTGTGTACTCTGTGTTTGACACGCTTTAGCCAAACACTGGGAAATATATCTCTCCAAAACATGACAACTTAGTGATGCTTTCTAAGGCAAACACAGCGCTATTACTGTCGAACACTGAAGAAGGGGCCACATCTAGAGGCTAGAATATGATGGAGACTCGAATCTGGTCTCTTTTGACTTGGGCCAGTACGCAATCAGTCATCAACGGCCTGGCAACCAACAAGAGCACTCTGTCAAACGCAGTAAAAATCACTCGAAACACCTTTGCTGTGTCTCATTTTGAAGGCTGCGTCCTCCAGAGGTCACATTTGTCAGCTGCGTACGTCACTGAGGGTGCTTTATTTCAGAAAAGTAATCATTACATTGCAAAGAAAGAAAGGAATTACAGTAATTTAGACTTCTGGAGGAATAACAGTCATTTTATAATAGTTATTTTATGTACTGAGACATCCTCAATGACATATATGCATCCTCCAGAGGACTCAAAATAAGACACAGCTTGAGCGAGCGAAAGCACTTAAGAAAGTGTACAAATCCAGTTTTATTTATTGTGCATAAATTTGGTAACGCGTGCAGTCGGATATCAAAGATATTCCCTGTTCAGATATTTAAATGGGTCAGTAACTTGATTTGTGGAGACTGTATATTCATAAATGTATATCTGAAGGGAACTGATTGTCTTCAGAAAGGTTTAAGTGGCAATTTCTTTTTGTCTTACACCTGCATAATAAAAGAAGTGTTTAAAAGCGTAACTTTTATTATGCAAAAATGCATTAAAATGATGAAAATATACAGTAAAGTCATTTATAATGTTACAAAAATATTTCAAACAAATGCTGTTCTTTTGAAAATTCTACTGATTAAAGAATCTTGGGAAAAAATATTAATAACTGACAATAATTTGGCTGCAAATCAGCGTATTAGAATGACTGAAGGATCATGTGACACTGAAGACATTGAAGAAATTGAGATTTATAATCATCTGAAAGCTGAATAAATATGCTTTCCATTGATGTATGGTTTGTCAGGATACAACTATTTAAACTCTACAGCTATAAAAATCTGAATATTGAGAAAATCACCTTTAAAGTTGTCCAAATGAAGTTCTTAGCAATGCATATTACTAATCAAAAATTACGTTTTGATATATTTACGGTTGGAAATTTACAAAATATATTCTTGGAACATGATTTTTACTTAATATCCTAATGATTTTTGTCACAAAAGAAACATTTTAACCCATACAATGTATTGTTGGCTATTGCTACGAATATACCTGTGCTGCTTAAGACTGGTTTTGTGGTCCAGGGTTACAATTCAGAATTCAATATATTCACACAGAAAACAGCTATTTTAAAACCGAATAATATTTTACTACGTTACGGTTTTACTGTATTAATAATCAAATAAATGCAGTCTTGTGCATCAACTGCTTATTCCAAGAAATCTTTAGGAAAAAAATTTCTCCCATCACCCTTTTCACAGGAGTTTGACAGTTATGATGCTGATCTTGAGATGAAATTGCACAGGAATGCACTGCATATCTTGTGATTTTGTCCGGCTGTGAGCGTCCTGACATGTGTGGGTCTGTCGGTGGGGATGGTGTGACGGGGAACGCGTGTTTGTTTGTGGAGGTTGGAGAGGTGAGGCCACTGCTGGGCTCCGAGGGCTAATGAATGCCGCGTTTGCAGGTGGGTGTTAGCGAGTGGGCAGGAGGGGGAATTTAATTAGTACCACCTCGAGAGCTTGACCTTCTGTTCAAAGCCCTGGTGAGAGCCGCACTCAGCTTCTTCCCAGGCAGAGCGACTGTATTATTGATAGAGGTGAGAACGGTCAACAAAAGGAGGGGGTCTAGAAAAACAATGATGGAAACAATCATAAGGCTCACCACAGGCTTTTAAAAAACACTTTCTGTGTATAAATCTTTAGATAAACGCAAAGCCAGGAAAAGCCAGAAAGGAATTGTTTTCTGATGCACAGGCTTACTTCTGAAGTCTTTTTTTTTCCAGACACATTTGTCTGTCTAGCGAGAAACAGATGTAAGCTATAAAACTGGCGAGTGGGTGGACAAAGTGTTCTTAAGATGATCCATCTCTGCAGTGTCACACACCCACATAGAAAGCTCAAGGAAAATCAGCCCACAGGAGCAGTCAGGACTCAACCCGACTCCTGCAGGACTAGACATCCTGAAGACCACCTCAGCTGCAGGATCTTGCTTTTATGTGCTTAGAAATAGTTGAACAGCAACAAGTTAGAGGTATTTGTCCAGAAATCATAGCTTTTTGCTAAACAAATGCACCCAGATACAAAGCTCTGCAACTATAAGTGGTTTAAAATAAATGATAAAAGTTTTACTTTAGTAGTTTTGTGTGTGTGTGTGTGTGTGTGTGTTTGGTTGAATCTCATCAAAATACAGGCAAATGTAGGAGTTATTAGGAAGTATTTTACATAAAGAATAGAAAAAAACATATATTTAAGACCATTTAAAATTATTTTACAGTTGGCTCAATAGTCAATATTTCTTATGCTCTTTTTCCTTTATATTTATCACTTTTCTTCATTGTATACTCCATTAATATTGCCAGTATTTAACATGTGCACTGTGTGCAGAGATTAGATACTTGGATACTAAAAGAGGATAAATTGGTTGTCTAGAAAGCAAATTATACCATTTGCTGTTGTCAAGTGACAATGATGACTGAGCAATACTGGTTCGAGCAGCAGCTTTTACCACTGAACTGAAACAACTTAGATTAATGGCTGTTTGTGTTGTTGTCTGTTAGGGCTGGACCTACAGATGCTGAGAGAGTGAGCCAGAATGCCAGAAAGGTTTGAGGAAAACATTTATTTTAAAACCCTTCTGAAGCGGATGTCCTTCCTGATTCAGTCCCTCCAGGTGTGCAGACAATTTGATATAGTTGTACTTTTATTGGATTTCTGAGACTGAAATATTTTATCTGTCTATTCGTTCATTTTTTAACTGCTTGTCCTATGTAGAGTCCATAGGCACCCTGGATTCCTGCATACACGGCCAGTGGCCAGTCCAAGTATTCAAAGTAAACTTTTTCTTTTAAACTTTTTTTCACATATTTATATGATATAAATTCTATAATAAAGTATAATAAACCACTATAGTGTGTGTGTGTGTGTGTGTATGCAGCAGAGGATTAGAGTCTGAGTGCAGTCGTTTGTGTGTGTGTGTGTGTGTGTGTGTTGAAGAGGGCAGTCACTCACTCCAGAAGATTGCAGAGATAATCCAGCATCTCTGATGGCTCCAGGCTTGCCAGGGATTTACACTCCAGCATACATGTATATCCTCTTTTGAAAAACATTGGTAATTCATGTGTCCCATATGCTACACAACACCCACATAAGCAGAGGTACATTATACGGGCTTGTACTCAGTTACAGCCCAGTGACAGACTGGTAGAGATCCAAACTGCTCCAGGTCATTCAGATTTAAAGGATGTCTTCTCCCAACTGCTGTTTTGAGATCTCTCCACAGGTGTTCTATGGGATTCAGATCTGGAGATGCAGCTTTCTGACACTGGCCACTACATTGTGCCCCAAAATTCTTTGGTAATCATCAGATTTCATGATACCGTTCACACAGTCAAGGCATCCAGTGCCAGAAGCAGCAAAGCAACCCCAAAACATCTTTGAACCTCCACCATGTTTGACTGTAGGGACTGTGTTTTCTTTGAAGGCCTCATTTCTTTTTCTGTAAACAGTGCCATGATGTCCTTTACCAAAAAGCTCTACTTTTGTCTCATCTGTCCACAGTACGTTCTCCCAGAAGGATTGTGGTTTTGTCACATACGTTTTGGCAAACACCAGTCTTGCTTTTTTATGCCTTTGTGTCAGCAGTGGTGTCCTCCTGGGTCTCCTACCATAGCGTCCCTTTTCATTCAGATGGTGACGGATAGTATGAGCTGACACTGTTGTACCCTGCGTCTGCAGATCAGCTTGAATTTGTTTGGAAGTTAATCAGGGTTCTTTATTCACAATCCTTCACTGTAATTTTTCATTCATTTTGCTCTTCCGTCCACATCCAGGGAGGTTAGCTACAGTGCCATAGGCTGTAAACCTCTTGATGATATTGCGCACAGTGGACACAGGAACATTAAAAATCTCTGAAAATGGACTTGTAGCCTTGAGATTGTCCATGTTTTTCCACATTTTTTTCTCTCAAATCCACAAACAACTCTTTACAGTTCTTTCTTTTCTCCATGCTCAGTGTGACACAACACAAAGGTTCAGTCAACTTTTCTCTGTTTTAACTGGTTGCAAGTGTGATTACTATATTGCCCACACCTCTTACTTGCCACAGGTGTGTCTAAATACAAATTACAGGAGCATCACATGCTTGAAAAGCAATTATTTCTTACAATTCTGACAAGGTGCCAATAATTTTGTACAGTCCATTTTTGAGTTCTGTGTGAAATTTGATCAAGTTTGATATTACTCTTCTTTTTTGTGTTTTGCAGTGCAAATAAAAACATAAGCACATGAATAATTAAACATTTGCAATTGGAACAATTTTCTGACAGAATTGCAGGGGTGCCGATATTTTTGGCCATGACTGTATGTATCCACTTACCATGCTTGGAACAAAGATACATTTTCCAGAAATTGTAGGGCATATCATGGGCATATCATGGGCATATCATTAATATAATACATGCTAACCAAGGTGATTTTCCCATCTGAGCAACTGATAAATGCCCAAAATGTATCTAAAAGGTTCTGTTTCCCTATAAATCTTCTTAAGGCAATGGTTGCCAGGTCCGTGATTTTCCTTCATGTTCCTATAAAAAGTGTTTTTTTTCTCTCTCTGATAAGAAGCAAACGCTGCATTCAAAATCAGATATTTCTCTAATATATGTTATGCAAAAAACAGCATGCCAAAAGAACGTATGTAATTTTGGACAAACTAAAAGTCTCTCAGATAATATTCATAAAAGAAAAAAAAAATCAAATTGTAAA
This sequence comes from Labeo calbasu, assembly GCA_019740295.1. Lineage (NCBI taxonomy): Eukaryota > Metazoa > Chordata > Actinopteri > Cypriniformes > Cyprinidae > Labeo > Labeo calbasu. The sequence goes on from JAHKKF010513577.1 coordinate 24,683, forward strand.
TGTTATTTTGATGCTCTATTAAAAAAATGGCATGACAGATCTTTGAAACTATTAAAATGACAAAACATAACAAATTTACTAAAACTTTAACTAAAATACAACTGATTAGAAATGTTAATAATGTAAAAACTATAGTAGTATCTCAGCGATACTAAAATAACACAGAATAGAGTGGACCTGAAAGTAATATAAATAAAGAAAAAATGCAATTTATAAAATGAGTACATTTTACAAACATAAAAAAGTGGAAACTATTTGGATTTCTAGGAAAAGTGGAAACTCTAGAGAGAGTAAAAAGCCTACTGACAACTGCTGCGTGCAGTTAAAGTCCTCCCAGAAAATACAGCCGACTCTGCTCAGTTTAGTCTGCTGTGTTTGTGACGTCTCAGGACTCGTGGAGCACTTGACAGTTTTATCAATTCATTTGTCTTGTTGATGTTCAGCTGTTCTGCAGTCTCACTTACATTTTTTGTCATTGCAGGTTGTAATAGGCTATTTTGCACATACAGACAATATAGATAATGTACACATTACATATTACACATGCACGCTACACACTATATATAATAGTAAAGTAGTGCGTTATTTTGCACATAGCCTGTAAGAGCCACAGTTTAGCTGCACCACCAGCTGTGACACAAACTCCTGCAGCCTCAAGCTGAGCAGAAAATGCTAACAGTCTCCACAGTGTGAATCCACAGCACTCAGCTTTGCTTTGGGGACCTGTAGACTAGCCTGAATGAAGGCGTAATCCCTGATCGAGAGAGAGATGCTTTCAGCCAGATAGCCACATCACCTCAACACTCAATCACATTTATGGGCCTGTTCAGCCATGTATTATTTGTTATTGGTGTTATGAGGCACCCATAGCACAGATGTTCTGTGGACAGGACATTTATCTGTGTTTATGATTGTAAGCTCACTGACAGTTTTCCTTGCAAAATGACTCGCTGTAGAAACAATGCGTTTGTATTGCTTCTTAAAATAAGATACATTTACCTGATAAGAAAATTAGTATAAGACTCCAGATAAGTGTTTATTATTATTTGAATAACAAACTGTTTTCTACTTTTTTAAAATATACACTCCAAAATTAATGCTTTTGAAAATATCCTGTCAGAAACTTTGTTATTAAAGTTTTTGTCTACAGTATTGTGTTTTCACTCGCACACTTTTTAGAGTCTACTGAGCAGCAGTTTCGCTGGTGGGTGGAAAGGTGGGATCTCCAGAGCCAAGAACGGGTTATGTTCAGAAAATACATTGCTATGGCTACTTACTTACCCTGAAAGTTGCAGTGGTTTTTAGTTTTTCTATGCTTCTGGAAGTTTGCAACTTTCTGAAATACCTCCCAGCTCTCTAGTGTTAGTTTGTGTTTATTTGCTCATAGACAACAAAGCAAACTTCCTAAACATAAAATAAATAAATGTGGCAATAAAAGTGAATCTTTTAGATGAATTTGATGTGCTCAGTTTAATTTTGGTATTTCCTGATTTCTTTGTAGTGTAACGATTTAGCTCAAAAGGGAAATGTATATAAATAATTGCAATTAATCATGATTAATTACAATTATTTATATCAGCTGCCAGTAGTAACTGTAGCAGAATTAATTTTCCATCAACTAATCTGTTCGTCCAGCGAACATTCAGTAAAATTTTTATATCAACTCTGAGAAATGATATTTTCTTGGCCGCAGAAAATAACTTTCTTAAAGCACTGTTGCATTAGAGCATGTAGCTCAAATCGGAATCGTAAAGAGACATTAATTTTGCAAGGCAGAATCAGAATCAAAACTCATGTAATTTGTGCACAAGAGTTTTATTAACGAAGGACTAACACATAACTAATCTAAACAA
>JAHKKF010513577.1:26585-36585 GCA_019740295.1 Labeo calbasu
CATGATGTCCTTTACCAAAAAGCTCTACTTTTGTCTCATCTGTCCACAGTACGTTCTCCCAGAAGGATTGTGGTTTTGTCACATAAGTTTAGGCAAACACCAGTCTTGCTTTTTTATGCCTTTGTGTCAGCAGTGGTGTCCTCCAGGGTCTCCTACCATAGCGTCCCTTTTCATTCAGATGGCGACGAATAGTCTGAGCTGACACTGTTGTACCCTGTGTCTGCAGATTAGCTTGAATTTGATTTGTTCCCAATCCTTTATTGTAATTTTTTATTAATGTTGCTCTTCCGCCCACATCCAGGGAGGTTCGCTACAGTGCCATGGGCTGTAAACCTCTTGATGATATTGCGCACAGTAGGCACAGGATCATTAAAATCTCCAGAGGTGGACTTGTAGCCTTGAGATTGTCCATGTTTTTCAACATTTTTTTCTCTCAAATCCACAGGCAACTCTTTACACTTCTTTCTTTTCTCCATGCTCAGTGTGACACACAACACAGTCAACTTTTCTCCGTTTTAACTGGTTGCACGTGTGATTACTATATTGCCCACACCTCTTACTTGCCACAGGTGTGTCTAAATACAAATTACAGGAGCATCACATGCTTGAAAAGCAGTTATTTCTTACGATTTTGACAAGGTGCCAATAATTTTGTTCAGTCCATTTTTGAGTTCTGTGTAACATTTTGACTTTTGTGTTTTGTGTTGTTGCAGTGCAAACAAAAACAATAAGCATGTGAATACCAAAACATTTGCAACTGGAACAATTTTCTGAGAGAAGTGTTGCATTTTCTCATAGAATAGCAAAGGTGCCGATATTTTTGGCCATGATTTTATGTCATCATAACATCCCTCAGTATCTTGCCGATGAAGGCTCAGATCATAGAAGGCACATTGGCTTATTACTCATATGGCATAAATTCATAGCAGCTAGAATTTGTAACAAGCAGTCTTGCAATTATCTCACATATGAATTATTACCTGTAATCAGTATGATCAAGGCCTGATTCATGTAGTTCTCCACAAAAAGAAAATCAGCTGGTGATTTGGAAGGTTTAATGATCTGAAGGGGCAAAACCTGATTGATCTATAATTCATCCATGACATTGTTTTTTTGGGGGTGCTGGCAGGGTTTATTTGACATATGGTTGAATAGGAATCAGTAGGATCGGGAGCAGTTTCATCTTGGCTCAAGGATACTCTTTACTTGACTTGGTAATTTAAACTGCTAGTTACATCAGAAAAATGTACTATTTTAATGCTTTGATGTTTTAGTTTCAAAAGAGATTTTGTGAACCCTTATTATTTGTACACTCACTGCCTGAAGTAAAAGAAAAAGTACTGAACTACATGTACTGCATGTTCTTGATGGACATAAAAACACAGGTAGGGTGCCAACAGTTCTCTTGATGTTAGAGAGGATTGATCTTGAGCGGTTCAAGGGGAGGTCACTCTGTTTCTCACAATTAATTCAGAGTGAGATCTTTTACCCTTCCTCAGTCACAGACACTGATTCAATGCACAGCATTTAAAGTCATTTAACAGACCCACCACCTCCTAAACCAAATTACTGGCCCAAGTCGTAATGGAGGGATGGGTGCTGTGAATATTTCATAAAGTACAGTCACAGTGCAGCTCATCCATGAGTACTTTCCTTAGACTTCACAACATAAGCACAACAAGCACCGAATCACTCAACTGGATTACATTTAATAAAACATAAAAAAACAAACCATGAGACATAACAAGAGTGTGCAAGAAAAAAAACTCCCAGCTTGGCAGCATCAAGTCTCTGTATATGCTCTACACATCTATTAACATACTAAAACTTACTACGAAAGTCGTCATGACAGAATCGCAGTTCTGAGTTGCCTTTCTAGTGTCCCTCTCTGAGCCTTTCCTCATTCATCAGCTGGGTTTTTAATATGGATTTGGATTGTTTTTTTGATTTAATAAACAGAGATGCTAACTCATCAGGGGTGGAAAAGTGACAAAGCAAGCAAAGAGCGCTTGCTTTGTAGTGCGACTGACTCACTCACATGAAAGCTCCTGTTATAACACAAAAAATTAGTCTCACTTAAATATTTTATGGTTGTTCTGAAATTCTGTGGTGCTAATTATTATTGTATGTGTATATTCACGTAGCATCAATATTTTGGTAAATATTTAGGTCGGGTAAATTTTAGAACTTCTATCATTAATTATGATACGTTGGTTTAGTGCAGCTAAGTTTCTGTACAAGTGTTTTTTTTTGCAAGAATGAGAACATTCTAGAAGTTTCTGTAACATTCTGTAACATTCTAGTGCTTTCTGGAACATTCCAGAACATTGTGGGACTATTGGTATTAGCTCAGTATTGTGCATGTACAATGTCATTATAATGAATGAGTAATAACAGATTAGCTTGTATAAGTTTTTTTTTTTTTTTTTTTGTTTTCTCCATGAGTGCAGTTAGTGATACAGTAATAATAATGTGATTAATTTTTCTGTGAGTGCAGAAAATTATTGTCAACGATTTAAACTGTGATTTATCAGCTTAAAAACAGAAAAGTTGCAGCATATTCTTTCTGTTGCTGAAGTAACTACAACCCTCAGCTTCACCATAGTAGAGAGACGCTGCACAGACAAGTGAGTTAAACAGTCATAGGTGATATACCATGACAATCTGACCTTTTCTGTGTTTAAGTGTGATAATTGGGTCCCCAGTGCATCCACCAACCCAGAAAATGTGAAAAAGGACAACCCAGTAACTTTTTAGTTGTTTTGGTAAGCCTTTTCTGCATGCATAAGAAAAAAATCAGCGTGTCAGATTTCGCTTCCCCCTGTGATGTGGCAAGAGGAACTTATATAATATTATAAGGTTTTATTATAATAAAAATTGTATAATATTATACTCATGTGTTTTAAAGCCATATCATTTTAATCTTTTTAAAGTTTAAACTGATATGGCTTTAAAATGTATGATTCCAGCATAACAGATTTAATCATCAAAACCAAACAGATGTTTTTAAGCACAGTATCTGAGGTAGGAGCTGTAAAGGCATAGCAATATTCTGGAAATACCATTTGCATTTAAAGAGACATGCACAAACAGTGTGTATATGCTTCCACTCAAAATAGGCATTTTCAAAATTATATAATAAATAGTGGTGTCAAAATTAATTATTTTTTTCATTTTAACGCGTTAAAAATATTTACCGCAGTTAACGCAGGGGCGGGACTAGGTTTGGCCACCCCACCCACAACCACTAAAGAATTGCGTTTATAACGAGCACACAGTACATAACGTAATAATGAGCACATCAAACAGGAGACTTTTCAGACGCACGCTCCAACGTCACCTCAGCAACAGGCACGAGTCAAACGAGCCCGGAAACGGTACAGGTGATGATCGGAGCTTCAGTAGAACATCAGTGAACTGCGGTCAGATGAGACGTTGTCTGGTCATATGTCAGTAAAAACGAATCTTCCTGTCCTGTCAGCCGTGCTCTTCAAGTGCACGCACAAATACGCCAAACCCAAATGAAACTACCAGTATGCATGTAGCTATGAAGTTACAAAAAAGGGGACTAAAGCTCCCTTAAAACAGAGCATGTAAGTGTTTACTATTTAAGAGTCACATTTAAAGCAGTGTCAGATCCGCCTCATGTTCAGCAGCGGCAGCTTTTAAAGTAACAGCAGCCAAAACATCCTAATAACCAGCTGCTGTGATGTCTGTTAATCAAAGAACAAAATTAAAAATGAGGAAAATCAATAACTTTTGTAGTTTTAAGCTTTATCTTTTATTTAATTTAGATTTTAGTGTTAGTGATAACTTTATTAAATTTGGCTATATTTTCTTGCTGAAGGTTATGACAGTTACTATAATCGGTTTATGTGAAGATTGTTTTAAGTTCACTTAAATTACAAGTCTAATAAATGTTAAAGCTCTCAGTTGTAATGTTGAATGGCTATAGTCAATGGTTCAACATTAGGAAAAAAAAAATCATAGAGACATCAGTTGGTATCAGTGCCTTCAGTCATTAAAAAATGTCACTAAACAAATATCAAAAATATACTTCCTTTATGTTGTTTCTACATTCATTTGAAGATTGCATGTGAAATTATTGCACTATAAAAATAATAAAAAATTGTAATGTTAGGTGGGCTTAATTGCGATTCACCACAATTAATTTCAGAAAAAAAATGTGTGATTAATTAGTTATTTTATTTAATCGATTGACACCACTAATAATAAATGATCTGTGGGGTATTTTGAGCTGAAACTTCACAGACACATTCTGGGGACACCTGAGACTTATATTACATATTGTAAAAAGGGGCATAATAGGTCTCCTTTAATATAGACTTGGGCTTGTAGTGTTTCAGTAAGCAACTTTAAAACTATTATTCTAGTATTGTGTATTTATTTTTTGTTTAATATAATCTCTGAACAGAACTTTGTGGTATTTCAAAACATGCTGAAATACTTCAGCCACAAATTTCATCATGGAGCGAAGGAGGAGCAGTGTTTTTTATCAGTTGAGCGAAGAGTGGAACGAGGAGCAGAAAATGGTGAACGTGGAGCGGAGTGATTATTATATGCTTGGAGTGCAGAGGGGAAATTGTTGCCGCTCCACTCTGCTCACATACTCTGCTGCACAATGAATTTAGGCAGCTACACTTTGCTGTTATAATGAGAGGATTTGCAAGTGTGCAGAACTCTGTGAACCTGCGAACACAAGCTTGTTCAGTGTTGTGAGAATAGTGAGTGGATTCTGACTAACCTATAGTAAACTCCTCTGATTGGCCATTGCTTTCAGATGAGATGCTTGTGATTGGCTACAATACTCACTGCAAAAACACACTGTAAATATAAAGATTTGTCTTTGTCATTAGAAACCAGAGCATACATGTGTCTAAAAGCAGCCCTCTTTGACCGGGTACAGAACTGAGTTGGTACTGGTACCTTGAAAAAGATCCCCAATCGATTTTGCAACTCATCAGATCCATGCAAATCACCTATTTTGGATTTAAAACAGTGAATTTGTCAAAAAGTGACAAGTTTGCATCCCTGAATAAATATTTGCATACTGATCTGGAGCCTTCATTAAAGCCTAATTATTTTTTATAAAGTCTGGTTATTTAGCACAGCCAAATGTCATTAAACACAGCTGAGAATTTCTAATTGTTTTGTCCTCTTCCATCTGTTACTTGAGAAATGAGGCAACAGAAACTGAGTCATTTTGGCTCAATCTTTATCTCCATCTTATCTCCTGGCATTTTGCTCTCACAATGCAAATGCTCTCCAGTATTTCTCATTAGTAACAACTAAATGCCCTCCATCATTTTCCTTTAGCTTGAGACACTTCATTGCGTCTAGCAACGTGGGCCTCAGATTCTTTGTCTTCCATGACAGTTTCTCTATTACCCATGAGTCCTCCATGTGGAAAATCTCCCGAAGACGAGCTTCATGGCTCTTTGAGGCTGTTTGCACTTGTAGAACGAAATGAAGCATGCAGGGAAAGCTGAGAGCGACCAAAAGCTTAAAGAAGCTAAAGCAGCTTTCTAAAGTCATGTGTGTGTGTGTGTGCGCTACATTTACAACAGTGACATTCAGCTACAGCAGAAAGCGTGTGATTTTTGTTTGGCCAGGGAAAATATAGGGAAGCACTCATGCTGTTTACCGATTGCAGCACTTATGAGAGGACAGTAATGAAACTTTACCGCTGCAGAGAATTTTTCACACTTGCAGGAACAGCTTTTCTGTCTATTTTTGGATCTCACATCTCAAATCACCCCTCCAATGCATTAAACCTTCTGAGTCATTGCGTTTAGTTTATATGTGTCAGCAATTAAAACAATTAAAATTCAGTTAGAGATGCTGCTTCAATTCACATCAGAATGAGCATATTTCAGATGAGAGCACACAAACCCCAATCCTACCTTAGAAACTTTAGCCATCTGTCCTACCACGCAGGCCTTTTCTGTTTCCTTATGGAAATCATATGTTTTTAGATATAAAACATTGATAGAAACATGAGTACATAACCCAGGTTTGGCCTTATTTAAGCCAACTTGTTTTTAACCCAGTTTTTAGAGTACATATATAATAATTAAAAGTGACTTATTTATTATTTTGTTTGGTCCAAGCTAGACGATTCGGTAACACTTTATTTTACAGTTTCTTAACTAGTTGCTTACTAGCATGCATATTACTAGAATATTAGCCATTTATTAGTACTAATTAAGCACATATTAATGCCTTATTCTACATGACCTACATCCCTAATCCTACCCAATACCGAAACTTAACAACTACCTTACTGACTATTAATAAGCAGCAAATAAGGAATTTAATGAGGGGAAAATCATAGTTACTGGTGAAAAAAATGTTCCCTATTCTAAAGTGTTACCAATGATTCTGGGAGAAGTTAGTTGTCAACAGTGATGGGAATAACAGCATTATAAATAGACAGCGTTACTAACTTCATTATTTTTTTCAGTAACAAGTTGTCAAACGAATTACTGTTTCCCCCGTTACAATGCCGTTACCGGTACTGACAATAAAATGTGACATTACTATAATTATAATATTATGATAATTTTATTTTTTAATTCATCTGAATAGATGCGCAGCGTACCTGTATTTAATGAACCGTAAACTCTAGTATGACGGCACACGACTAGCCATCACTTTGTCTCACACACGCAAAGAAAGATACAGAGCGAAAGAGTCTTAGGGTGCTTTCACACTTGATTGATTGCTTTATTCCGAAAAAGGGATTAAAATTATTACAATGTTGCTTTCTATTCTTGGTGTGGTTCGTTTTCACATAGCAATTTTCCAAACGGACCAAATGTGTTAATGCAATTAACGCGCAAGTAAACTGTCCTCTCATTGGTCAAAGTTCCACTGTTTATTTTCTGGGATTCCGCTCAGCTGTCATCCGTCAGGATGGAACAACAACAGCTTTGCAGGCTTATTGTTGCATTTTTTGTAGCTGTCGTTTTATTAATTTAGAATTTTGAGCAGGAGCCCAGGATTCGTCGGGAAAACATTTTTAAAATACACCTACTACAAAGAGAGAAATACAGTTGCATTATAAAATGAAAAGGCGCCCACACACAGACATTTACAGGTTCATTTTAAGAGGTATTAGCAAAACAACAAAGCTATTGCTGTAATAACTATAATTACCCATTATACAATGTGATATATATACATTGGTCCGCTGGTTCAGGCGATCTCAGACCGATTGTTTTGACGCGGATCTGAGTGCGATTGCTGTGTTCACATATGCCCAAACGAACCGAGCTAAGGGGGAAAACACGCCAGGTTCTGAAACAAAGTGCCAGGTGTGAAAGCAACCATATACCATGCAGAACTGACATGCTACATGTAAATGATATTCTTTGTTGTATTTTCCTGTCAAAATAAAAAAAAAAATGGTTATATCTACAGTTAAGTCCATGGAACTGTCACATTTTGTCTTTGCAGGGAGAACACAGGAGTCACAAATAAATAACTTATAAACACTTATAAACAGTCTTTAATGAACGAACACAGGAGAAATACACTTAGGGAAAATGACAAACGGCGTGTAACATTGTAGACGTGAGACCGGACGAAAACCAAGGGACAAACAGGAATTTATACACATGGGATAATTAGGAGAACAAGTGGAGGGAATAATCAATTAACTAAACAAGAACAGGAAGGTGACCATATATGGAAACTCATGAACTAGGGCAGGGGTAAAACAAGGAAAACAAGTCCACAACAGGACAAAACACTGACAGGAACGCAGGAAGCTCAATATCTTAAAAGTGCTCAGAATGCAGATAGAACCTTATAATTCTAAGGCGACAAGGTGTCTCTCACATTGTCCCACAGCAACATTAAAATAGTGTAGATAAGCGTACAACGTTTTATAAAAATAATTTATTGGGACATCCAAGTTATTTAACATATTCAAACTTTTGATAACACTTTAGAATAGGGAACACGTATTCATTAGTAACTACGATTTTTCCCTCAATAAATCCCTAATTTGCAGCTTATTAATAGTCAGTAAGGTAGTTGTTTAGTTTAGGTATTGGGTAGGATTAGGGATGTAGAATAAGGTCATGCAGAATAAGGCATTAATATGTGCTTATTTAGTACTAATAATTGGCTAATATTCTAGTAATATGCATGCTAATAAGTTAAGAAACTGTAAAATAAAGTGTTACCAAACTTTTTTTTTTTTTTTTTTAGTTACTTTCACTGGTAATTATTTTCTTTTATGATGATGTAACTAATTTAGTATTTGTGAGAAGTAACTAGTAACTAATTACTTTTTTAAAAGTAACATGCCCATCACTGGTTATCAACAAGGCAGACTCTTTGCACTTTTAAAACTTTATGAGCATTTTCAAAAATTTCCATAGGATGTTCTGTAAAGCTTGTATAAATAAGAAATGGGAATCTGAATTTTCAGTGCCACTCCTCGACCCCAGGGTAAGACAACAGCTCCCTGAAGTGTTGGAGCTCGTCTGCAGACTGACTGACGTTCCTGATGTTGACTGCAAAATTTAGTTTCTTAGCATTTTGTAAAAGGCAGAAAATTCTACTCATTTAGTCGGTTTATGAGGCGACATGCTGCCTCAGAGCTGTTTGGTTGTGCAAGGATGAGAAATGCATAAATTACACACATAATGCACATCCTTTGCGCTTCGTTTTGTCACAAGAATAATAAAAGCTTCCTGTGTTTGTCTGGAAGTGGAAGAGAAAGAAATAATAGGAAATTGCATGTTTGTACTATTCTAAAAATCACGTGAACTGTCATAATCGTTATCGTACTTTTCAAAGTCGTAAGTAAGGGCTCCCCAGAGGATAAAAAGAGTGACACTGAATGGAAAGAAACCCATTAGGAAGAAATTTGAGATTTTGTGCAAAATGGTGATTTAAGGCCCAGTAATTATTGGCTGTTAATGACTGAACCTGGGTTTAAACCTGGTTTAGTGAAAGAGAAAGTTGGAGGGAGAAACAGTGAACTATGAATGTTCCTGCCTCCCACTGCTCTGAATCAATACACATTTATAAAAATGAAATGCAGCTGAAAACTGAAGTGCTCATTAAAATCGCTGATGCTCATTGTGGCTATGGGTTTGTGAGTGTAAAGGCTTTAATCTTCGCTCTCTCTGCTATTCTCGAGCACATTTTATACTTTTTCATTGCTGTATGGTTCCCAAATTGTGATTAAGAAGGATCTATGGCAACCACCAATACTCATTTAACAGTCCTACAGACCCATATCCACTCTTACCACACACACACACACACACACACACACAGAGTGGCACATTACTGCTGCTAGGCAACACCTCCTCAGTGGAGTACGAGCCCTCGCTCATTGTTTCCTCGCCAATCAGAGCATCTGTCTCAAGGTCTCACTCTTTCTGTTCTTGTTTACTGTAAGACAGACTCTACACGTCTATTGTCAAGAGTACAGTCAAGGGCTTTTTACTTCAGAAAGCTCAGGGGCCACAAAGCAGGATCCCTTTACTCAGTAAGACTGCATGATTAATTTCTGTAGCAATTCGTATATCAAAAAGGCAAGTACACTATGAGTGCTCTGTTCAAAATGATACAAATTGATATTACAGTAGTTGTACAGGCCTTTATCATATTGGTTATTTGGGCTGAAACTTCAACCCTCTAATTTTTTTCCTATTACATTACTATGCACAAAACTGATAAAAAGAGAGGACTCCTTAGAACATCTTTATTCATCCTGTTATGGTGTTTAGATGTAGTTAATAATGAGACTTGTAGTCAGGGCCTAGATTTAACACTCGTCAAGCGTCAAATGAGAGTCAAAATCGGCGTTGACGAGTATATGTAAGAGTGTCAGTCGGCAGTTGGCGGATAATACTTTTACGAAAAATAACAATGCAATGTAGTGAAAACAACAGTCAGTTTTTAAAAAGATTCTCTGTTTCTAAGCAAATAAAATAATCTTTTCCGAACACAAGAT
>JAHKKF010513578.1:0-16194 GCA_019740295.1 Labeo calbasu
AAATGATTTTTGAAGTTGAGGGAGAAAATACGATTGGTGTTTTTCGACATACCCTAACTGTCATGAGCCAGAATACACAGAGTTCAGGGAGAGAAAGAAAAGACGAGCGTTTGACATTAAAAAGCAAAAACTGTATTTTTTTTAATGAAAATAACCTATCGTTTTGCTAGATAAGACCCTTCTTTCTTGGCTGGGATCATTTACAACCACATTTGGGATCGTTTGATACCACATTTAAACTACATTAAAATACCATATCAGCATCAACAGCTGTATTTACAGCAAAAATCATACTGTAAAAACAATATAATAAAAAGCAGTCAAATTGTAAAAACACATTATACAGATAAACTACAAATTATACAATTATATATATATACATTTTTCACAGTAAAAATATAGCCTTATTAGTTCCTTATTCACCCTTAATTCTGAATAAAACGTTTTCCTATTAACATTAAAAGCAGGAGAGCCCAGTAAAATATGTTAACAGTCAAGGTTATTTCACAGAAAATCACACACTGCTGACTCTTCAACTTTCAGTGTGTGTAGGTCTTAGCAAACAATACAACCTCTTACAAAATGAAATGAAAACAGAAAAAAAAAAATGTACAACAGGGTTGACTAATCTTCATCTGTTATGAACATATTCAACTTCTACTAACTGATCTTTTTTTTATACAATTTATGATCAGTATTGTTATAAATCCATATAAGTTCAGTATCAGTATCATCACTAGCCTCCAGAAAGATTCTAAAAAAAGAGTGTAGAATCCCCACTACTAATACACAGACTGACAGTCTGTCTGGAACATGATCTTAAATGTTATCTAGTAAGCAAAGGTTTTGTCAAAATTGCAGAAATGACTTGTGAGACTCTTGGAAGCATCAATAATAATAATGTATTATTATAACTACAGAATAGTCAGTAGTTTTGAACCACTGTTTCCTAGCAAAAGTGTTTTTTATGAATTTAGCTACATTTTAGTGGAACAATTTCTAGCTCATTGGAATTATTCTTTTTGCAAAGAACAAAAAAAGTCTAATAAAAACTTATATACTATAACACTATAACAAAGAAATTACTAACAAAGAAATTGGCATTGTCTCATTCATTTGTGGTGAGTCCAGTAAAAATGTTGGCAATGCAAATAAAAATGGAAACTACTGTCCCAACTGGCCAGAGAAAACAAACAAACTGAACTTACAACAAGCCAATAAACTCGACCACACCCCAGAAGAGGTCACTCAGGAAAGACAGTCTCCATGGTGACCGGGTCCTGCTGTCCAAAACCTGACCTGAAAAGAGAAAATTAAATATATATATATATATATATATATATATATATATATACACATATACATATACATACACACACACACACACACAAACCACCAGTTAAGCCGAAAAAAATATAATATAATGTACGAATAATAACATAATAAGTAACGTAATATGTCCACTACTGNATATATATATATATATATATATATATATATATATATATATACACATATACATATACATACACACACACACACACACACACACACACAAACCACCAGTTAAGCCGAAAAAAATATAATATAATGTACGAATAATAACATAATAAGTAACGTAATATGTCCACTACTGCGCAAGTCTTTTAAATTACGAATCCTACTCTGTCAAAAGTGTCATTATGAATATTTAATACATGACGTTCGTAAAGGTTGTATTTTTGATGCAGGTCAGCAAATGGATGAACAAGCTGACTCATGAATATGTAAACTGGCGACCCAGAAAGATTAACAGAACGTCAGCTTCATTTAATGAATATTCAGGAGTTGCGTATTCACCATCATAGCTTCCGTAACATTTCTACCCAGATATTATTATTGTAACATTAACAAAACCAAATATTGGTTAGACCGGATCGTATCGATAATTCATAATAAATAAATAAGGTGGCATATCAAAAATGTATGTTAGGCAGAACGACAGAAAAATCTAATAATGGATGTAGTTGCTCTCGGCTGGCGTAAAACTAACACAATGACGCTAAATTACATATTTAGTTACGTATGATAGTTTACTATATATAATAAGAACTGTACAGGTTTGTCAGTAAAAATAACATTATTCTTCTCAACAAAACAAGAGTTGTTTTTAGCACTCACCATTTGATACATAAACCATCGTCACTGTTGTTTAACCGGAAACTAGGCTTCCTTTCCGGTACTGCGCAATAGCGTCAGTGTTCGGTCGTGACGTTTGTTTACAGTTAAGGAATGGCCATTTAAACTTATTCATAGAAAAGAGCTTGCTAATCCATTTTGTAAAGGAATGTTGCTGTAAACTTCACTTTTTGTAACAGACGCTGTTTATTTGATTAGGTATTGCCAGTTTGATTTTATTGTAAAGACGCAAAAACGTGTTGCTAAATTGTATAGACAAACGAGATTTTTTTTATATAAGTGTACAGACTGATTGACACACACACACACACACACACACACTATTCATGTCTGTTCTTTCTAAAAAAAAAAACAAAAAACAACCTAACAATGTTAAGGCTTGTCATTTCATTAAGGTTTACAGTGCAGAAGAAATGCAAGACACAGTTCTAGATCAAGGGACTGCAGAGTGAACCCTGAGCACCTGAAATTAGCCTGCATTCTCAGTTGTTAAGGGTGGTGAGACATCTGCAGATGAGATATCTGCACCTGTTAAAGGACATGAAACTGAAAAGAAAAAATCAAATAGAAAACAGTTAGACCACAACTGAGACATTTCCATGCTCACTTAAGCAGTTTTGGCAGATTTACCCCTTTACCCTTTACCCTAAACATAACCCTCACACAAAACTTTATGCATTTTTAGATTTTCAAAACACCACTACTGGTATTACTATTTCCTAAAATGTACCAGGACACACACACATACTGACCAGCCACAACATTATTGTCTAGGTTTTCCTCATGCATCGAGGCATGGACTTCACAAGACCTCTGAACGTGTGCTAAACATGAAGACATTAGCAGCAGATCCTTTAAATCCTGCAAGGTGGAAAGTGGGGCCTCTGTGGATCGGAAATGTTGGTCATCACATCCCATAGTCATAGTTGCTCAGTCGGATTGAGATCTAAGGAAATGAAATGAAAGCAACACCTTGAACTCTGTCATGTTCCTCAAACTATTACTGATCAGTTTTTTCAGTGTCATGGTGCATTATCCTGCTAAAAGAGGGTCAGGGTAAACGACTGCCATGAAGTGTTGTATGTGGTCTGCAGTAGTCTTTAGTTAGGTGATGCGTATCAAAGTAACATCCACATAACGTCAGGACCCAAGGTTTCTCGGCAGAACATTGCTCAGATCATAATACTTCTTAATACTGCCACTTTTGGTAGGTACTAACCACAGCTTACTATTTGGCCCTTGTCAAAGTCACTCACATCTGTGCACTTCCTACACAGATTTGTTTCCAACACAACATTCAGGAAGTGACTGTTCCAACAACACAATCGATGTAAAAAACATGTTCCTAGCCTGAGTCAGCGAACTGATGCTACATACTGGCACCTGGTGGTCAAGTTTGGTACAGTAGGTTACATTTACATTATATTTAGCAGACACTTTTTTCCAAAGCAACTTACAATGTGGACAATACAAGCAATCAAACCAACAAAAGAACAACAATATGCAAGTGCTGTGACCAGTCCGTGTTAGTTTAATGCTGCAGGATTTCCTTTTCTTTTTATAATAAATAAAAATAATACAAGTAGATAGAACAGAAAAAGAATCAAGAATGCTAGTGATAGAGGGTCATTTTTAATTTTTTTAGGACATACACTTCATTAATTGCAATACTTTCTGACATTTCTTCATTAAGATTTGTAAAACCTTCTTGGTTGTCATCATTCATTATTGCATATTTAAATTAAAATTCAGGATTTATAATCACGTATTCAGATTTCAGATTTAAAATATATATATTTAAATTGATCAAATAATATACTTGCTTTAAGGGTGGAAGGCTGGGTAGCACTTCGCAACAAAAGGGCCTGTGGTTTGAGTCCTGGCTGAGTCAAGAGGCCTTTCTGTGTGGAGTTTGTATGTTCTCCTCATGTTGGTGTGGGTTTTCCTCACAATCCAAAGACATGCATGATAAGTGAACTGGAGACAGTAAATTGCCTGTAATGTCTACATGTCTGTGTGATAGATTGGGCGTTTCCCTGCCTTTGGCCCAAGACACTGGGACAGGCCCCAGCGTCCCCACTACGCTGCATTGGACAAGCAGTTTGGAGAATGGATGGATATTTAATTTATACATTTATAATTATAATAAACCATATGATTTATAACTACATATTTTGAATTATACTATTCTGATTCATACCTAGACATTTAGATTGCTGATTTCATATTCTATGTCTTGGGTCATATTTTGTAAAATGACAGTTTTTGTTTGCAGTATTTGTTTTGAACATATTATGGCTCATAATGAACCATTACTAACATTGGTAGAATTTAATGTCTCCTTTGTGTAAATTAGACACTGGAAGGGTAGAAGGGCTACTTCAAAAAGCTGATTCCTGACATGTGTTTCTGTGGTGTGGGAGTATCAAAGCTGAGAGAATTAATCAGTCCATCATCTAAAGATGCTGCTAATACGCAAGTCTCCATTTAATCAGCCAAATGCACAGACTCTCACAAAGCTTAACATATGGTGGAAGAAAAGTCAAGAATATTATCTCAAACATGATTACAGGGGGTTTTAATTGGATTCTCTGGATCTGAATGCAACATACAACCAATTTAAGTAATGCAGAGCTTTTTGTTGATCAAAATAGACATAACAGACCAACACAATCATGCCGGTAATGAACAAGACGACTTCAGTTCTAGTGAAAAAATTCAGGGGAAATTTTTTTTTAATCAGTCAGAAGGGGCAATTGCGAGTTGTATATGTGATAAATCTGGTTATGATGGAGAGACCTTGTTGCTCCTGCTGACAGATGATACCATGGTCTCCTCCTCTGATTCTACCGGTTCAGCGGCCCACGGGTTTCTGCCACAGAGTAGGAATGGCACAGCATGCTCTCTGAACTGATAGAGAGAGAGAGTTTTGGGTCATATCAATCAATCATTGTTCATAGTTTTAATATTAGAGATAATGGTGCAATGCTGAGCATGGGTTTGAGCGGCAGTCTGTATGGTTTGCCTCTTTGTCGCCATCTCTGTTTGAAATCTGCAGTTGCAGTTATTTGCGGAATTATCTTCTTCACATGGGTTGTGTATCAGCATGGCTCCTCAGCGCCAGTTATTCTAATGTTTTGAGTTTATGTGTGGCTGTCAGTTAGCGCAGCGGTGCGTATACTGTACTCAGGAATCACAGATTCTGCGTCTTGGAAGTATGACTTAAACAAGAATTTTCACCGGATATTGTCATCTGAACAAGTAAGTAACATGTTTGCCACTTTTGTTCTGACCAACTGAAGATAAAAAAAAAAAAACCTTACAATAAATCGTGCTACCAGTGATGATTAAATCTAACGATGGTATCACATCAAAGCTCATATCACATCAAACCATGCAAATTATAATTACTGTTTATAATTACTGTATACTTTATCAAATTGTTAATTTTAACAACAGCATTGCATGACTACATGTATATAGACTTAAACTTCTGTACAGTCTAATCCCTAATTGTCATACCATTTGAATTTCATATTAAAAAAATAGTTCTTTTAACCCAAAAAGCAAATTAATGTTCCTTAGAACTGCTTCTCTTTACAATACAAACCATGTGTAATCTGACGTATCTGTAATCAGATGCACATTCAAAACTGGAAAATAATAAAATCTCAGTCACTTACATGTGTTTCATTAACACATAATCCTTTCTTTATGTTTACAGATCAGACGTAATGACGCAAAGACGAACGCTTGTATTTCCTGCAACAACCTACCAGTACCACTCCAACTAGAAAACCAATTAGATTCAATTAGATTTTGGATCATTTTAACCAAAAAAAGTTACAGACTGCAGCTCTAAGTGAATAATGTAATGTAATATTTGACTCAAAAACCTAAATTACGATTCTATGCATTGTGACATTTTGAGGTTTCACACAAACATTTGATGTTAATAATCATGAAACCCTGATAAATGTTTAGACACAAGATGTTGATGTTGTCTAGGGTGCCAGTTTTCAGTCCTGGTCCTGGAGACTCACAGTACTGCACATTTTGTATATATCTCTGATATGCTCAGTTCAGCTCATGAACCTCTCTCTCCTAACAAGCAGAGGATCTGAATGAGAATATGCAGTGCTGTGGTTCCCCAAAACCAGGACTGGAAATCCACCGTTCTAGAAGGAACACTGGCTCACCTGTCTGTTCATGAATATGTAGATTATAGGGTTGAAAACTGTGCTGCTCTTGGCCAGATACATGGGAACGGTGGCGATCACTGGGTCAATGTAAAGGTTCGGGTCTAAGATCACAGACAGTGCAAACGCGGCATAGGGCAGCCAGGTGAGCAGGAAGGCCATCACCATGACAACCACCATACAGGCCACCTGGGTCTCTGCCTTGGCAGTGCTTCCTCCCTCTGAAATTTTCAATTTGGACACCTGTAGGTAAAATAAACATGCAAACCTCCTGAATCCAGAAACAGGAAAATTTTAAATCAGAACTATTTGTATAATATTTTTTGTCATCATGTTACAAGTAATGTGTGCTATATGTTATTTTTTAGCACATAAAATGATAATTTTATATTAATAATAACAATAACAATAAAAACGTTATATGGTCAAACTATTTACACTATTAACTTTGTCTTTTGCCTTAAATAAACAACTGTTTACTGTTCATTAATAGATAGTAAAGCAGTTGTTAAGTTTAGGTATGGATTAGGATTATGGGATCTAAAATATGGCCATGCAGAATAAGGTATTAATATCTGCTTTATAATTACTAATAAACAGCAAATATGCTTGAAGTGTGCATGCTATTTAGCAACTACTTAATAGTGAGAAATGATCCCTGTACTGAAGTGTTACCCATAATTCAGCAATTGAGCCAAATATGTAAAATGACAAATAGTTTCTCTACTACTGCTCTATCGGCACAAAATCTACCACCGTAGTTCTTTGTAGCTCTTCTGGGTCTCCTACCTGCCGTAGGGTCCATAGGAGGCGAGTGTACGAGATGACGATGACAGAGAAAGGCAGTGCAAAACAGAGAAGAAAGTAACACATGATGTAGGAGACGTTGGCCAAATCTCTGCTGTACCAGTCTGGCGCACAAGACGTCTGCACGCCCTCCAGCTCATATCTACCCCATCCAAAAAGTGGTGGAGTGTTCCACAGGAAAGACCAGACCCAGGCGATGACGACTCCTGCAACTGCATGTCTCGTCTGGAACGTGACTGAACCCACTGGTCTGCAGACCACCATGCATCGCTCAACTGCAATGATTGCAACTGAGCACAGACCAGCAATACCTGTGGGAGTGATTGAGAGAACCTGTCTTTTGATAAAGCACATTTCTAATGTTTGAGAAAAAGTACCCCTTTATCAAGATCAGTGGCCCTAAACTTGTCAGAACTGTCTCAAAAATGGATAGCAGGTATATTCTGATCATGGACATAGATAGCAGGGAATTATTATGTGAATAACAATCTCCTTCTAACTGTTTTACCATCTACGGTCATTTATGGTCAATCAAATTCAATTAGACAGATAAAAAAAGGTTAAAAATAGATACTCACCAAAGAAGGCCACAGCAAAACCTTCTAGCACACATCCCACCCTGCCCAGGCTGAAGTACCCCATGGCATTGGTCACCATTGTTGGCAGCCCACCAAATGTTGCACAACCAAGATCAGCCACAGCTAGGTTGACCAGGGCGAAGTTCAGAGGCTGCCGCAGCTGCCTGTGCTTCAAAGTCACCACGATCACGGCCATGTTCAATATGATGCCAAAAACAGAGAAGAAACCAATAATAACCGCCAGAATAGTGTAGCCCATCCTCGGCATGATGGTATCATTCACTGCGCTGCTTGGAATAGCGCTTTCTGATGCAATAATGCCCATTTTAGTTGGCTCCATTTTGACCTGAACTTCACACAAGTAGAGAACACTTGAGGACAGTTGAGGAAAAAGGCATAGAAACGGTTGGCTTTACCGACAAACATAAAGACTCTCTGTCTGAGGATGGTTGCAAAGGGTCTTCTGCCCTTTTATTTCTGAATATGGCCTGCTGGCTTACAGGGAAAATCCTTAGATCCGGATTGTGAATGGAATAATTCTGTCAGATTATGCTCCTGGAGATCTATGATGGCACTCAACTTGATTGCAGGATCAAAACATCTTCCTGCCTTATTGACTGATAAGATCACAGTTAAAGACATTTCCCTGAAGTTCATTTCATAGAAGCAAAAGCCTTGCATTAGAGAAAGAACCATCTAACCTTTCTTGATTAGAATCAGTGGGTAAACTACGTCCACGGAAAGACCTGCCGGGGCCACGTCCCCCATCCAGACTAGTTTGCCATTTTCTTCTATTGTTTTGCTCTCCGGTGTTTGACCCTGCTTCTCTTTGGATTCTGATTTAGGCCCTAGCCTAGACACTCAGGCCCTTGCCCAGCCCGTGTTTGACAGCTTATCAGAATTAGCGGCCAGAGCCCAACCTGAGCCCGTCAGATGCGGTTGTAAACGAGCCCAGCCAAGAAAGAAGGGTCTTAGCGAAATGATCGGTCATTTTAATAAAAATAATGCAATTTATGTACTTCTTAATGTTTAACAAAAGAAATATCCAAAGATCAGCATTTATTTAAAAAAATTCTTTCTTTTTTTTTGGAAAGACATCATAGAAATTAATACTTTTATTTACCAATAGAAATATCCAAAAATCAGCATTTATTATTATTATTTTTATTTTTTTTGGAAAGACATCATAGAAATTAATATTTTTATTTAACAATAGAAATATCCAAAGATCAGCATTTATTAAAATTTTCTTTCTTTCTTTTTTTTTTTTTTGGAAAGACATTATGGAAATTAATACTTTTATTTAACAAGGACGCTTTAAATTTATCAAAAGTAATGATAAAGACATTTATAATGTTACAAAAGATTTCTATTTTAGATAAATGCTGTTCTTCTGAACTTCTATTCATCAAAGAAAACTGAAAAAAATCTACTCTGCTGTTTTTAACATAATAATACTAATAAATGTTTTCTGAGCAGCAAATTAGAATATTAGAATTATTTCTGAATGATCATTTGACTGGACTAATGATGCTGAAACAATCAGCTTTGATACAGAAATAAATTATATATATAATGTGTTCAGAATCATTAAAATAGCAACAAGTAACTATTCTGATGTCGCTTTATGGTCTTTTCAGGGTTGAAATTAAATTTTATGCAGTAATATTCGTGAACAGCATCTTTACATCCATTTTGACCGATTACGCGATTATATGCGCAGGCTGCGCGGCTGGCGTGACCGTGTATTTTCAAGACGTGGCTGCTTGACCGCAGTCCAACACGGGATCATTCCCGGAATCAATCCCGAAATGTGTTTGCGTTCACACAGAGGGCACTCCGGCAGTTTTCCGGAATCAGCGTGCGGTGTGAAAGGGGCTTTGGACTAATGTCTCAATGCTTTGACCCACTGCATTTGCTCATTTTGGATTTCCGTTTCCATTTCCATGTCGTCATTCAGCAGACGCTTTTATCCATGCAGCTTACAAATGAGGACAAAAGAAGCAATCAAAATCAACAAAAGAGCAATGATATGTAAGTGCTATGACAAGTCTCAGTTAGCCTCAGTTAACATAGTACACTTAGCAAGAGTTTTAGCAACAGACAGAATAGAAAAGAATAGAGCAAGCTAGTGTTAAAGGTGCATGTTTTTTTTTTTTTTTTTTTTTTTTTTACTTTTTGTTAATTGTATAATAAATAAAAAAGAAAATAGATAAATACAAAAAGAATAGATATAATGAAAAAAAGAATAGAGAAGCTAGAAGCTAGTTTTTTTTTCAATGAAAACAAGCAGTTAGTAAATGAAAAGAGTGTAAGTCTAAAAGTTTTTTTTAAAGAATAGAATTAAAATAGAGAGTGCTAGAGTTAGAGGGTCAAATAAAGATGAAAGAAATGTGTTTTTAGCCATTTCTTGAAGATCTCAGCTGCTTGGATTGAGCTGGCCAGGTCATCGCACCATGGAAGGAATATTTAATGTAAAAGTCTGTAAAAGTGATTTTGTGTCTCTTTGGGATGGCACAATAATGCACCAATCACTTGCAGAACGCAAGCTTCTGCACATAAGTCTGAAGTAATGAATTAATGATTTATAAAACAATTCTGCAGAATAAAGCATTAATGAATAAAGCAAATCTGCAGGATTGGGCAGTTTTAGCAATGTGGTCTGAGAAAGTCAGCTGATCATCAATCACAACTCCAAGGTTTCTGACTGTTTTTGAAGGAGTTTTGGTTGATGTGCCTGACTGGATGGTGAAATTGGGATGAAACAATGGGTTTGATGGAACCACAAGCAAGATTGAGTCCAGCAAGAAAAGTCTGTTAGACAAGATGAGATGCAAGCAGTTATCGTCGGATCATCAGGATGGAATGAAAGGTAGAAGTGATTGTCATCAGGATGACAGTGATATGAAAACCATGTTTCTGTATGAAAAAACTTAGTGATATAGACAGAGAAGAGAAGTGGTCCAAGAACTGAGCCCTAAGGCACCCCAGTAGTTAGATAATGTGACTTGGACACTTCACCTCTCCAAGATACCTTGAAGTTCGGTTCCTGAGATGCCCTATGCCAATAGGGTTGACAGGAGGATCTGGTGGTTAACCGTGTCAAAAGCAGCGGACAGATTCAGCAAGATAAAAATAGAAGATTTGGAATCCGCTCTTGCCAGTCTTCTTCAACAACTGAGAGCAAGGCAGTCTCGGTTGAAAGTCCACTTCTGAAACCATGTTTGCTCTCTTGGAGGTTATTCTGTGTGAGAAAGGTCAAGACTTGGTTGAACACAACTCGTTCAACGCCTTGGAAATACCAGGTAGGGTTTATTTGTTTCAGCTTTTGTTCAATATTCATGGCCACGTGGCCACTGACACTCACTCGCTAATGGCTTTTCTAACACAAAACATGTCTTACAAAAGTTAAATCAATACAGAGGAAATTCTTACCGACCTGGGGATTTGTTTCACCTCCCGCTTGACGCAGCAATTCCACCAGCAGGTTGGCATCTCTGCCATAAAAACTACCCCTATGATCCCCAAACTGATAGTCTGGTGGAGCACTTCAATGGTACCCTCAAATGTTGCGGAAGTTGGTGAATGACACTGGGAAAAACTGGGACAAATGGTTGCATTCTTGCTAAGTCCCACAGGCATGTACTGGTTTTCCCTATTTGAACTCCTATACGGCTGGCCAAAACAGGGTCCCTTGGACTTGTTGAACTGGCCACGGAGGCTCCAGCGAAGGGAATTGCTTACTTGGAAAGGTATTGTGAAGAGGCCAAAGAAAACCTTACCAAGGCCCAACAAAAACAGAAGAAAAATGGTATGAAAAACATGCACACCAGAAAGAATATCAAACAGGACAAAAGGTCCTCCTGTTTCTCCTGACCTTCACTAATAAGTTGCTTGCTAAGTGTCATGGGCCTTACACCATTCTGCGTATGAAGAAGTTTATCCAGGTTGGGGAAGTGACAAGCAAACCTTTCATGTTAATTTGTTGAAGGGGTGGAAGGAGAGATGGTGGAAATAGAGAAAAAGGTACTCTTAGTGCAGAAGGTGGTGGACTATGAGGAAGGAGAAAATGATTGGAGGACATGGAGGCATCCTCTTCAACCTTCCTCATTCAAATGTGTCCCAAGCAGCTGACTTGCAGAAGGTGTGTGAAGTAGTTCATAGTCTCTTTATACAACAGACAGGCAAGACTCATGTAATACAACATGCCATCCACCTCAGAGAAACAACCCCCATCCAACAAAGGCCTTAGAGGAAAAATAATGGAAGTACACAACATTTAAAACTTCCCTGGGATTATTTCAATTTACAACCATGCTGGCCTTCATATGGCTCCAAAAATGTCCCAGCAGCTGATGGACTCGGTACTTCAAGGCTGTGAGTACTGCATACTTGGATGATGTGATAGTTTACAGTAAGACATGGGTTGACCATCTCCAACATCTACATTGAGTACTACACTGCTGTGTGTATTTAAGTAGCTCTTTCCCCTAGTTTCTTTGCTTGGTGTTTAGTTGCTCTGAAGCCAGCTGCCTGAATAAGCCTCCTTTATCTCTGAGCTATTGTCTCTTGCCCTTGGATTGTTACCTTTCCCTGTTTTATTTTTTTTTAATGGATTTCCTGGAGCTTTTTGCTTTAAAAACTTTTGGAAACCGAGAGTTACTGGCTGTTAAACTGGCACCCGATGAATGGAGACATTGTGTTGAGGGATCATTCAGGCACTACTTGCACTTTTGAATTACTCCAGATATGGTTTGGTGGCTGACCATCAAGGAGGATACCAGAATCTTTGTAAGTGCCTGTCCCACATGCAATCAGGGAAAAGTCTCTCTTCATTCACCTCAGGGGATGCTTCACCTCATGGAGCTGCAGATGATTCGGTGCTGTTACCTGGAAATGACAAGGGAAAAGCTAGATATTGCCATTTTAGGCAAACTCTTGTGTGGAATGCATCTCTCCCAGCTGACCTCCTGTTTGCAAAAAAAAGAACAAACAACTCGAAAGTCGCAAAGAACTGATTTTTTTTTTTTTTTACCATGGAGAGAAAATATGCAGGGCTACATTCAAATATCTACACAGCAGTGGGCAAGACAAGCTAAATACTCTCAGTAAGCACTACAAGGAGCATGGTGTTACTCCATGCATTCATGGTAACAAAAACGTCAGCCTCCTAATGCACTTAAGAAAGATGACAATGTGTATGTTGCACATTTCATTTTTATCTATGCTGAAACTCATGCCATTCATCTTCCTGGCAGGGTACTAGGCTTTTGGAGAAGTGATCTGAAAGTGCTTCCAACTAACTGTACAAAGACAATGGTGATTACTGCGTAGCAGTTGCTGCGACAAACCGGTGTGCGCTTTCACTCGTCACATTTCATTGCATCTGGCGGGAGGTGCCGCCATTTATTGTCACATAAGCTTGGATGCTCTTGACCCAAATGCATTGCCTTGTCCATTCAAAGGACCTTGATGCTAAAAGGCAACAGTATCTTTACAATGAAATAAGGGAATTTGTGAGAGAGGACAAACAGGACTTGGTTTTCCCCTCCCTCGGGCCGTAAATAATCGTGATTCTGAATCTGAGGATAGAGTCATTCAGCCACCTGTAAAATGCTGTCAGGGTCGGGGTTATGGAATTGAACTTAAGGTGTCTGACTTGTAATATTTCTTTAACTGTATTCTAACCTTGAATTGCCAAGAGTTGGATCTACAGTCAATGTTGAAATGTTGAGACTTCTGCAGTTGTAATTAGTAGAGTAAATTTACTTCACCATATTACATATTTAAGGTGTAATGGCTCTTATACAAACAGAAAATGAGTAAAAGTAGGAAGGAAAGTGAAATATATTGAATGTCACAATAAACAGATACACTAAATATTCAAATGGTTGCAAGGATTGTGTGTTCCTTGGGGTCAAAGTGACCATTTTGTATCTTTTACTTAAAGTCTTTTACCACAGTAAAGTGACTTTTACTTGTGATACTTGGCTGTTGTATTTTTATTTTCATTGCCTCTCTTTAACCCTCTTAATTGTCACCCTGGTTAATTGGCACCCAGACATAACTTAAATTGTTGTAATTCAAGAATGCTTTAGCGTACAGAACTAACTGTGGTCTTGTTTTAAAGAAGATACTCAGCAGATTATACTTTAGAAATCATTTTAATACAAATTAAAGTATGGAAAAGTTATGGAAGTTTAAATTGACTATAAATGCACTGTACTAAACATTTCATATTTTATATAAAGTTTATATTTTATCAAACATATTTTACACTAAAATTTCTGTCAAATGAAAGCCATATGTCTAACCAAGTTGTGTTCCAAAATTTAAAGTTGATTTCACAAAAATCAAAAAAAAAAAAAAAAGTTTCTGAGATTTTAGGCGCTGTACCAAAAATAGTCACCAGGTGTCACCGACATTTCATTGATTTTTTTTAAGCATAAAAAAAAATCAAAATGTCTGTCCAAATATCACTTCTGTCACAAAATAGTTGGGAAATGCGAAACTGTGAGACTCAGACCTTTCAGACGATATGTGTTTTGTCAAAGATTAGAAAAGATTTTGATTGTAAAGTAGTTAAAGTTTGTAATACGAAACCAAACACCACCCATTAGGGGAGGAGTACCATTTTCATGGCAACGCAAAATCCGATTTCAAAATGGTT
Organism: Labeo calbasu; assembly: GCA_019740295.1. Classification (NCBI taxonomy): domain Eukaryota; kingdom Metazoa; phylum Chordata; class Actinopteri; order Cypriniformes; family Cyprinidae; genus Labeo; species Labeo calbasu. The sequence goes on from JAHKKF010513578.1 coordinate 14,433, forward strand.
TTCACAGGATGAATCTTGAGTTGTAAGCTGATACCTAATTTATGATGATTACTAAAATATGTGATATGAAAAAAAGGCAATAAATAAAAAGAGCGCCAAGTGTTCCCCCAGTGGGATGGTGACAGTTAAGGATTTAAACCTCAAGTAGGTCAAATTTCACCATGTGTTGGGTTTTCCCAGATCGTATCACATTAACACAAATGGACCAAACCACTTAGACACAAAGAGGGGAAAACAAGCATACAAACATTTCAAAATACAATAGTAATGACAAAGCCAAATCAAATAAATAAAAACAAATCTTGATAGAAATAAAAACAATTTACCATTAAAGAAAAAATCCAAAAACCCAACAAAAACATCCTGCTCCCCCTTCAGTTCATTAATTCTTTTGTACTGGCAAGCGGAACCAAATAGTGGAGGAAAGCAGAAACTTCCGCCACTGTGGCCACGGCGACTCCCATCAGCACAGCCCAGAAAACGATATCAGAAATTTAAACTCAAAATAGAAACAATATTAACAAAGCTGTTCAGTACAACATAAACTAGAATGTGTGCACTCCAACTAGTTAATGATGCATCAAAATTTTATTTGAATGACAAACAAACTGGGTCTGACTCTTTATGTATAATGTGCTTTCTGATAAGTTTGTGAAGCATTACGTGAATTGCAACAAAACACTAAACAATATGTAAGTAAAAAAAAACATAAATATTGGTGTTTGTGGGTGTGTAAAAGCACATTACCACACAAACATGTGGCTGGATCTTTGGCCATCACAAATCCAAAGGTTGTGGGTTTGAGTCTCGGTACCGGCAGGAATTGTAGGTGGGGGTAGTGAATGACCAGCGCTCTCTTCTACCTTCAGTACCATGACTAAGGTGAGACCCTTGATCAAGGCACCGAAGCCCCAACTGATGCCAGCTAGTATGAGCTGTGTGTGGAAATGTAATTTCCCTGGCTTTAAGAGATAAACTAGCATCTGACTCAAGTGGCTGCGTTTAACAGTTTTGCATGACCGCCTTTCATGCTGGCTGTCATCGATTTGATCCCTACCATGTCAAATGAGACCACAGCTTGGGACACTCTATTTGGCTACACGTCACCCATATATATATATAGTAGTAAACATTTGAAGTGGATCAAAACCTTTCATCAAAGTTGTGCTAAAATCGAAACAATATCCATTCTTGTCTTAGGACAACTTTGGATGAACTTTTTTGATCCACTTCAAATGTTGACTACTATATATAGTAGTTTACTACATATAAACGAAGGTTCTTCAGATTATAAAAAGGTAAGAAAGAGATGGTTATTTAACCCTTTGACCCGTTCCCTCAGTGGGACGCCTAAATTTACTTCACCATATTACAAATTAATCCTAATCTAATCATGACAAACTATACATCGTTGGAAAGGTCTAAGACTCCTAAATAGATATTTTACCATATTATATATAGAAATTATGTAGGAAAAGTAATAGATTAATATATGTCAAGAGTGGAACTTAAAAAAATCTACATCATAACATGAGTTCTGACCTTTGCCACAAAAGACTTTCTTAGTTGCCTTTTTCCCTATCACGCAATAGAAATCATAAGAAATCTCAAAATTCATCCTTTGAAAGGCATTTTAAAACCAGACATTGCATAACCACGGAAATTGTACATCAAAATCATATTACAAAATGTTTTCATTCATGAATTATAAAAATTTAAGTCTGGATAGTGCATTTTTATGTCTGTGTTCAAAAATGGGAGT
>JAHKKF010513586.1:8230-38003 GCA_019740295.1 Labeo calbasu
ATCTTTTCACACTGAGGACAACTGAGGGACTCATATGCAACTATTACAGAAGGTTCAAACACTCACTGATGCTCCAGAAGGAAAAACGATGGATTAAGTGCCGGGGGGTGAAAACTTTTGAAGCACTTGAACCTTCTGTAAAAGTTGCATATGAGTCCCTCAGTTGTCCTCAGTGTAAAAAGATGGCTCTCAAAATCATACAGTCATTGTGGGAAAGAATTCAAATACACAAAAATGCTGAAAATACAATTTGTGTTTCTCTTGTATCTTACTCAGATCAGTACTAAATAAAGATAAAATAAAAAAAATAGCATGCATTTTGTTTGATCCCTCTTATTTTGGTAAAATATTTAACATTTTGCAGATTCTGCAACATGTATGTAAACTTTTGACCTTGACTGTATTTATTTATTTATTTGCTGAAAAGTCATTAAATAACAAAAAAGAAAGTTCCAATTATGACAACTTATGGTTATTTCGCATGAACATGGGAAATATTCACTGGAGTAAATAAAATGTGACAATTCCCCCCCATATTTCACAGCTCAGAAAAGTAAAAAAGTGGATGTGAGCTATGTGGGCAGACCATCAAAAAGTAGACTGTTCCTATTCAACATAAATATATGTGGATGGTGAGATGCCTGTTATTCAGACTGGAGAAAGATATAAGGAAGTGAATTTAAGGCTTTAAAGCATTACAAAACACAGTAGAAAACCCTGAGGACAAATGCAGGTACAAAATGGAAGCAACACTGAAAATAAGACAAGAAAGACCTCCACATAACGCAATCTCCTGTGTGCTGGGATTTTCCACTATTTTGCAATCGCCAAATTTATTGACATACATTTTTAACAATTTATGGCAGATGTTTAAAGAAGTGGTCAGAAAGTGTTTCAGGGGTTCCTTGGCATGGCAGAAATCCACCACAAACTGCCCTGTCTTGCTGATTCAGCTGAAGTTGTCCTCGCTCACAATACAAATGGCCCCACCAGTTCCTGTACTCTAAATCATTCTCCATTGTGGATGCCGTCTACAAAGGATGTCAGAACACATCTCGGCAAGGAAGTCTAACTGGTACCCCCAGGCAATTCACTATACGTCTGGTGAATCATTACCATAGTCTTTCCTTTACCACCCATTGGTAAGATAATATGTGATCCTGGAAAATAAAGTCCCAGGATGTTCCACTTCATCACCCTTGTGAGGTTATTCACAAGTCAGATAGATAGGAAGGTGGTAAAGCCACTGGAGGTGTCAAAGAGCATAAAATTGTGGGGCCAATCACAGATTAACTGAGTCTGCCAGTCTGAACTAAAGTAGCCAAAGAATGCATAATTAGAATTAGAATCTAGAATTAGATTCACAGACATTCACACAACTAAGTGTAGTTTCAGTGATACATTTCTTAAGAGCCATAACCACCATAGACATAAAGCAGGACACACCATTACACTGCACTCTTGTTATTAGGATGAAAAAAAAGCTTTAAAAGTTACATTTTCAGACCGGTCTACCTCAGCGCTCAATGTCAAAATAATTGAGATGGCCAATTAAATCAAAGAAGGCGGGGTTTATTGTTCACAGAAGCAGAGCGTGAATTCCAGTGCAAAGTTTAACACTGAAAGAGAGCGAAGTAAGATGGAAGCTGCAACTCATTTAATATTAGTCAACTGTGTTATAACAGAAATGTTAAAGAGGTGGTCTACTAGCTTTTTTCAAAGGCTTGATTGTGTTTATAGGGTGTACTGTAACACATTCATACGGAATTTGATAAAAAAAACCATTATTTTTCCACATATTTTACCTTTATTTTACACTGCTTTTCTGTTCTCCTACAAAACAGTTTGCTGACTTCCTGGTTCCTCCCTCAGAAATTCGCAATGGGATCAAATTGGTTAGCTGGCCCAGTGTGTTGTGTTTTTTTGAGGAAAACATTTCAGCATTTTTCTTCATATAATGGACTGATATGGTGCCCTGATTTTGAACTTCCAAAATGCAGTTTAAATGCGGCTTCCAACGATCCCAAATGCAGTTGTAAATGATCCCAGCGAGGAAGAAGGGTCTTATCTAGCAAAACAATCGGTTATTTTCATTTAAAAAAATACAATTTATATACTTTTTTAATGCCAAACGCTTGTCTTGTCTTACTCTGCTTAGACTGACTTTGTTCCAGTTCATGACAGTTCGGGTATGTCGAAAAACTCCCATCTCATGTTTTCCCTCAACTTCGAAATCGTCCTATATCACTGTTTTACCTTTTTTGTTAAGGGTGTTTGATCTTCTTTGCATGTTCACGTTGCAAAGACTGTGTCGGAAATTCTGCAGCAATGTAGGATGATTTTGAAATGACTTGTTAAGTTGAGGGAGAAAATACGATTGGAGTTTTTCAACATACTGTCTTGAGTCAGAATATACAGGGCTCATGGAGAGAAAGGCAAGACAAGCGTTTGAGATGAAAAAGTATTTAAGTTTTATTTTTTTAATGAAAACAACCGATCATTTCAATAGATAAGACCCTTCTTCCTCGGTTGGGATCGTTTACAACTGTATTTGGGATCGTTTGAAGCCGCATTTAAAATGCTTTCTGAAAGTTCAAAATCGGGGCACCATATCAGTCTTTCTTTACGACTGAAGAAACAAAGACATGAACATCTTGGACGACAAGGGGGTGAGTACATTGTATGTCAATCTTTGTTTTGGAAGTGAACTTCTCCTTTAATATGACATAATGACATCATTATCACATGGCACAGCTGATTGGATCTTTCCTGTATCGGTAGCCAATGAGCTCACTGCTCAACATTCAAATATATGACTAGTGATTGCTGAATGATTCAGAAACCCTCCACCTTCCCTAGCTCCACCTGTATAGATCTGCTACGAGGTGATTTGTGCATGTTATATGGGGGTTATTTCATGTATGTTACATGTGCAGCAGCAGTATTTCTTACATGCTCACACCAGCATGTTGTGGATGTATTAGCAGTAGCAAGTCTCGGTACCTGCTCTGCCACAGCCGTAGCAGCAGCGTAGTAGATCTGTTCCGCCAAGACCAAATACATTAAGATTGTCATGTACATTACCATGCCAATTCCATGACAGAACTAAATTTTAAAAAGTGGAATCGTAATCTATGACCCCTGTAAATGACCGACAGCTATATCCAGTGACAAACTGCTAGACTTTTTTCTCAAACACGGCCGTTTAGAGAGGCAGAGAGGATGAAAGTTGCTTGTGAATTAACTGCATCTGTTCGTCTCTCTCTACAAACAATAAAGCTGTGAGTTTAGTTACTTCAAAAACACCTTGTGGCTTAGATATATAATGCAATGATTCAGTATCAAAGCTATTTTATTATAATTAAAGTCCCGGGGTAGTGTTGACAACATTTTTTCTTTTAATAAACAGGTTTGACTACTTTACTCATTTCCATGCGTATAAATTTTAATGTTTAAGCATATAATTATATTCTAGGGAATTGTGTGCTTGTAATTTTATAGGAATAGTTTGGTCAGGACTCTTTTCTATTCTAACATGACAATGCATCTGTGTATAAGGCAAGGTTCAAAAAGAAATGATTGATTCAGTCAGTGTGGAAGAACTTGACAGGTCTGCATAAAGCAAAGTCCTAATCCCACACCTCTGGTGTGACTTTAAATGCAGACCTTGAGCCAAAAACTCAAGGCCAAACACCACTGACTTGTACATATGGGTACAGTCATTTTAGACACTGGCAAAACTGTGGAAACAGAGATGGAAGTGCAATTTTAAATACATGAATTATGTTTCCATCTTTGTTGCCACATTTTTGGAAGTGCCCTTTTCTGTTTTAAAGAAGACTGGAGTAATGATGCTGAAAATTCAGTTTTGCGTCATAGAAAAAAAAATTCATTGTAAAATATATTAAAATAGAAAACAGATATTTAAATTTTAAAAACATTTCACAATATTGCTGTTTTTACTGTGTTTTAATTAGAGATCTCTTTTAAAAATAAGGTAAAAACTGCAAACTATATAATTAATAAATTAAAATGTCAATATCAGTATTTATTTCAATAAAGTTTACTAAAACAATGTAACGGACGTTGTACTATGTGCCAAAATGAAAATTGCTGATGTTAATTGTTAATTGTTAATTGACAGTAATAAACTCAGTTTAAAATGAGCAGTGCATCAGGAAATAAAAAGGAATAATTGCGCAAAATTAAAAAAGTAATTATTTATAGGTGTTGACACAAGACTTGCATTAAACTAATGCAGTTCATCTGTTGAGTTCCACTTCCTGCTGTTTTAATTCATCTTTCTTTGGGGCTCAATTCAAATTCCAGTTTATGAACTGAAAAAAATGATTGTATATTTCAAATATGCACCTTTAACTCTATTAGCCAGCATTCTTGAACTCATTTTGGACAATAGTGAACACAGCGGTTTTGTCAGGACACATCAGTCCTCGCACATGTGTCCCAGAACAAACTTACCTTCTTACAGACCAAAACACTCCCTGAACCACAGACACGCCTTGCACACATACACACAAACACAAACAAATAAACTTTACTACCACACCTCATTCTGTACTCCCACACAGCCACATGAAAGACAACAACTCTTCTATGCTGTATTTTAATCCTCTAGATTATTTCCATTAACTTTTCTAACTTATTGACAACGGCATCTAAGATTTCATCTCAGACACATAAAAACACTTTTCCAAGAAATGGATTTTTAGCAGGGCAAATATTTAACACAAATGGAGGGGGGGAAACCCAGGCTATGACGCGACGCTATTCGATTTTATTATATAATATCAGCACACTAGCATGAGCATACAGGTATGTATAGTGGCTTTGAGGTTGACTGACAGGTGAGTCATAAAGAACAGGTGCAGAGCCTTGAGACCTGATAAGAGTTTGTCTGCCATGCACCCTCCCCCATAAAGACACACACACACACACAAATGCATGTTTAAATACACATACATACGCATTCATGCAAACATGCAGTTGTGGCGATACAAATAATGGACGCCTGAGTGCTTGGGGTGCTTACACAACAGGAAAACAGATTTTGATAAAGACAGGGAGGCGGGTTGCGGAAAAAAGGGCAATGCATCCTATAAATACGGGCTATTTCCAACATCTACCCACTCAAAAGTACCCACCAGTGCAACACAAATACATTTTAAATATTAAAAAGACATTAATGCTCCATTCCAAACAGTGTTGTTATCTTTAATTACAGTCTAAGAATTACTCTTATTGTAATTATTGTAATGTTATTTCCAATATTTGGAATTATGCATTGCATTATGTTGTGTTTTCGGGTTAAATGTCTGTAAACTTAACGAATAACGTCCTGACATAAAATTACCAGTACTTTTGCCCACGTTTTCTTAGAGTGCAAAACTGAAACTATTTTAAAAATATGATTTTCATTTAAATAAAGCTGAAATAAATTATAAATATTAGACAAAAAACTAAACTAAAATTAGGAATGTTGCAATCTCAAGTTTTAAGTATAAAAATTACGAACAGAAAACTGAAAATTTGAAATTCGTAAAGATTAAAGCAATTTAAAAACTAAACTAAAATTAAACTAAACGTGTGTGTGTGTGTGTGTGTGTGTATATATATATGTATATCTGACTATATACATATATAGTAGTGCTGTCTAACGATTAATCGCAATTAATCGCATCAAAATAAGTTTTTGTTTACATAATATATGTGTATACTGTGTATATTTATTATGTATACACATAGTATATATTTAAAAAATATTTATATGTACTCCCATGTATATATTTATATATACTGTTCTATATTAATATAATTGATATTATATATAAATATTTTCAATATACAAACAAAATATTTTCCTTAAATATATACATGCATGTGTGTGTATTTCTATATACAGAATAAATATACACAGTACACACACATATATTATGTAAACAAAAAATTTATTGCAATTAATCATTTTAAAGCACGCACACACACGTGTGCATATATATATGTGTGTGTGTATATATGACTATATACATATATATTAGTACTGTCAAACGATTAATCGCAATTAATCGCATCCAAAATAAGTTTTTGTTTACATAATATATGTGTATACTATGTATATTTATTATGTATAAACAAATACACACACATACAGTATATATTTTGAAAATATTTCTATGTATTCCCATTTATATATTTAAATTTATATTAATATAATTAATATTGTATATAATTTTTTTTAATAAACAAACAAATTTGTTCTTAAATATGTACATGCATGTGTGTGTATTTCTATATACAGAATAAATATACACAAACAGTACACACACATATACAATGTAAACAAAAACTGTTATTTTGGATGCGATTAATCGTGATTAATCATTTGAAAGCACACAAAATAATTGTAAATAATTATAAAGTAAATCAAATTAACAATAGCAATTATAAAAGTATATAAATAATGTTCCAAAACCCAGTGAGTTGCCTTTAAGGAATCATAACGGAAAATATTTGCAAAAGTAGCTGTTTTAATTATGCTACTTAACATACTTTAATTCTAGCTAAATTTTTAAGGCAGCATTATATGTATCCTTTACAAAGAAGGCAATCCCAGAATGCACTGCAGCAAGCTCAGTGAAATGTTCATTATAAAAAGCATTCATTGTAATTCAAAAAGTTTATTTTACCTAATATGTATGATGTGAATTTGTATGCTTTTTTGAGTGTTATGCTGTTAGCTTAGCAATATGCTAATGGAAAACTATTGAATGGTCCATGATGGTGAGGATGATGACTATGCACTAAATAGGCCGCTCACCATGTTTTGGAACAAAGCTACAGCTGAGAAAATGAGAAGTGAAGAGAAGACAAAAGACATATTTCAATCTCTACAATTCTGTCATGTTCTGTCAAACGTACCCACCCATGCAAATACACACATACACAAACGTGTGATCGCACACACGTAATGACGAGGAAGGAACACAAAAACAAGAAGAAAGGACAGGATAGAAAAGGAGGATGTAAGAGTGGTGCTATGTGATCCTTCTGGCAGAACCAGATTGGGATCAGGGTGAATCACCACAGGCTCGGCTCAGCTCAGCTTGTCTCTGCCCCCTCACCCTCCCATCACGCCCTGGACCTCTCCCCTGGGATCCGGGATCAGTCCAGACACGCTAACACACACAACACAACCCGGACACGCACGACTAACCTGTACTGTCACCCTGCTTCTCATTCACTCGTAATAATGTCAGAGTGAAAGAAAGATGTGCAAACACATATGACAAGTCAAGGAAGTAGAGATGCATTTATGTGTTGTTTACAGCAAAGTGGGATCGCAGAGATGCTTTTTTCTTATTAAATTGAGTTTTAATAACTGAGATTTCATTCACTAGGTAACAGTGTGACCAAACAAAATTCTGTGCAAAAATGTTTTTACTTCTAAATAAAAAACCCTGGCAGCTGTGAGTGCCAGAAATTCACCATAAAATACAACGGTAGCAATGGTACAACTTATAGCCATATATTTAACGTGATAGAATATTAATGTGCCTACTTGCATTACAAAGATCAGTTGTTTACCATCAAATCTATTAATAACCACCGTAATAATACATGTGATTCAATAGAAAGTTCATTGAAAGTAACCTGTCCATTAAGTAAGAGAAAAACGTGACCCTGGACCACAAAAGCAGTCTTAAGTAGCACGGGTATATTTGTAGCAATAGCCAAAAGTACATTGTATGGGTCAAAATGATCGATTTTTCTTTTATGCCAAAAATCATTAGGATATTAGATATAGATCAGGTTCCATGAAGAAATTTTGTAAATTTCCTACCGTAAATATATCAAAACTTAATTTTTCATTAGTAGTATATATTGCTAAGAACTTAATTTGGACAACTTTAAAGGCGATTTTCTCAATATTTTGATTTTTTTGCATCCTCAAATTGTCAAATACATCAATGTAAAGCTGAAAAACAATAAAAGGTATTCCCAAAAGTCCCTGTGTGACCTGTCACATGTGACTATATAAATATTTTTTTATAAATCAAGTTGTTTTTGATTATTTGAGTTGCATTTGTGACCCTGGACAACAAAACCAGTCATAGGGGTCAATTTTTGAAAATTGAGATTCATACATCATCTGAAAGCTAAATAAATAAGCTTTACGTTGATGTATGGGACAATATTGGACAATATTTGAACATCTGGAATTTGAGGGTGCAAAAAACTCAGACACTACAAGTGAATAGGGTAAAAAAAAAAATTAACTAATAGTTATTGCCTTACTTACCCAGTTGATTAATTACACTGACAATTGCAAACATTATTTTGTATTACAAGTTTTCTAAAATGTTAGGTTTAAATATGCAAATGAGGCTTTATTTAATAAAATATGCGCTATTTTGCATGAATTTCTAGTACAAAAATCTGAACACTGGATGAAGTCAGTTTCAAAATGTTTTAACTTGTTTTATTTTTTTGACATATTAGAGTCAAATGTTTTTACAGAGGGAATTTTCGGGTATCTCATTTTGTCACTTCATAATTGAGAAAATACTTAGAACAGACAGAAAACATATTTTTCACAATTTTGGGGGGAATAAAATGTTGTATATAATCAAGCTAATTATATATGAACAAATCCCTCTGTAAAAACCTTCAGGATATAGACAGGAATAAAAATGTAAAGTTTGGTGTGTGTAAGTGTCTCCACTGAAGTGGAGATTTATGGCTCAGCGTAGAAGAAAAAGCTCATTTTGGGAAAACGGCCTTTACAAATATGTATTGTAATTGAAATCTATTGACACAAACAGATAAAGTGCTATAAAAGAAACACTTAACAGTGTCTGTTGGATGTTTTCTTTCCACTAGTATGAAAAAACACTTCCAAAAAGCACAAAATTTGACAGGTGCATGAAAAAACAGTATTTTTGTCTGCAGTGTCTCCGCTTAAAGTTATCCAAATGAAGTTCTTAGCAATGCATATTAGTTTTGATATTTACGGTAGGAAATGTACAAAATTTCTTCTGTGGAACATGATCTTTACCTAATATCGTAATGATTTTTGGCATAAAAGAAAAATCTATCATTTTGGCAATGCATTTTTGGCTATTGCTACAAATATACCCGTGCTACTTAAGACTGGTTTTGTGGTCCAGGGTCACGTTTTTCTCTTACTTAATGGACAGGTTACTTTCATTTAACTTTCTACTGCGTCACATGTATTATTAAGGTGGTTATTAATAGATTTGATAGTAAACAACTGATCTTTGTAATGCAAGTAGGTACATTAATATTCTATCACGTTAAATATATGGCTATAAGTTGTACCATTGCTACCGTTGTATTTTATGGTGAATTTCTGGCACTCACAGCTGCCTTTTTTTTAATTAACAGAATATTATTTACAGCATATTTAATCATGTACAGATGGAAGCAGCAGGCCTTTGGTGGGGGAAACCACAGCTATTATAGTTCAGCGGGAGCACAGCAAGAAAAGAAAGAGTGACAATACAATAAAAAGACATATGGTTAGCAAGAAAGCTGGATTGCAAAGCATTGTCAACAAGTCGTCAGCCTGCCTGACACATGGAAGAGCCACAGGCCATGGCAATCCTTCTCATCAGATGTACCTACGTCAGTCTCCCGTGTCCTGGGAACCTAACCAGCTGGTTTAGCTTAGAGATATCTTTGCCTCCAGTCCAAACAAGTACATCATGTCAGGCTGCACTGATCCAAGAGTGATACAGGAGAAGACGCAGCCAGGTTTCTGCCCACCTGAAGCAACATAAAAAAAGTGACAGAGAGTCAATGATGACTGAGAGATATAATTAAACAAATAAGGTAAATAAGATGGCAAACTACCTACAGATGTTATAGTACATTGACACAGGTTAAAATCCAATTGCTGCCAGTACAGTTTCAAATTACTGACATTTTGTTCTTGATGACTATTATTATTAAACAGTGCCATGATACTCAACAAATAGCAGATGTCTCACACATTGCCCACATGGCACTTATTCAGACAATGAGTAAACACCTAGACCTTTTCATGCTGATTAAAAATGACTCTTTACGCAACACTTTAACAAACACTTGCTGCAACCCGATAAGCATTCATGTGATATTTGTCAGATTCGTAGGAAAAGGCAACGTCATGGATCCGGGTTCTAGGACATTCCTAAGAGGAATGTATTGAAGAAATAGTCTACCCACTTTCATGTCAATCCAAGTCAGTTTGACTTTCTTCTTTAACCTTTTGTACTGTCACCCAATTTTTGAACATAAATGTGAAAGTGCAAACTTAAATTGTTATAATAAATGTTAGAATCTAATGATTTTGAAGTACCATTTCCATGATAATGCAATGTCAGATTTTAAAATGGGTTTCGAAGGATGAATTTTGAGGTTTTAAACTTTCAATTGATATATATGGTAATTTGTAAAACTTGATAGAGAAAAAGCAACAAAAAATTACTTTTTGTGACAAAGAACACCTATTACGATATAGATTTTTGAGGTGCACTCGTCAAAAATTAATCTGTTACTGTTCCTACATAAGTTGTAATAAATAAACAGTGGTAAAATATCTATTTAGGAGTCTCAGACCTTTCCAACAATATATAGTTTGTCATGATTAGAATAGGATTAATTGTAATACAGTGAAGTAAACGTGTTCTGGTCGCTCTTTTCCATTGAATTATAATAAATGCAGATTGAAGCTTTTAAGCTTCAAAAAGGGTTCAAAAACACCATTAAAATACATATTTATGACATTTTTTATACAAACTGACTGAACTACCATTTAAAAGTTTGGATTCTGTTAGTTTTTTTTAATACATAAGGTGAATTGATCAAAAATACACAAAAACAGCAATTAATTGTAAAATAAAATGTAAAATGTAATTCCGAAAACAGAATTATTTGAAACAGAAATCTTCTGTAATATACTGTAAATGTCTTTACTGTTTCTTTTTGGACCAATTTAATGTGTCCTTGCTGAATAAAAAGTTAAATAAAATAAAAAAGTCTCTTTAAGTTTTTTTAGTGTGCCGACATACAGTGCAACAGCGCTCATGGCGACCCGAGTTCAAATCCCGGCTTGTGGTCCTTTGCCGATCCCACTCCCCTCTCTCTTCACCCAATGCTTTCCTGTCTGCTCTACACTGTCCTCTCCAAATAAAGGTATAAAAAGTCTTAAAAAAAAAAAAGGTCATACATGATTTTCCTGTCACTGTGGTATCAAAATACAATAACATGATTCTTGAATAAATATTTTATCAACTTTTAGCCTTCAGTGTTTTACATAAGTAGAGATAATATCTGTTTCAGCCAAGAGAAAAGAACTCCTCCAGGACAAGCTGCTTGCAAATTAGACATTGGTTAGTGATTCATAGAATTATTACTTAATGATTAATAATGGCTAAACAGCACAGAATGGACAAATATTTGTACATGCAAAAAAATTTTTGGGAGAATCCAACATTTAAATTGTTTTCAGTTAAAAACTGAGTCACAGAGGCACATGCTGGATAAATCTCTGATAACACACAGACACCCTCATATACAGATTCTTCCCCTTAAATCCCTGGGGGACCCCCAGAGTCGCATGGAAGGTCACGACTGTTCTCGTGGGAAAATGCTGGACCGATACTCCCTCGGTCGGGACACAGAGCTGGAATCCCGTCAGGCCTGTTTCCACCTTCTCCCTATTCTCAGAGTTCCGATCCCAGCATGTCCAAACCCGTCATGGCGAAGACTTGCAGAACGGGAAAAATGTGACCCATTTGACGTGAGGATCTTATTTAGGTTTGCTCTGTCAGAAAAGGTTGTATGTTCTGCTCATTTCTTGTCCGTTTTCTTCAGGAAGTCATTAGAGGAATAATAAAAAGTTGAATGAAGTTTAAAATGTTTTACTGCAACACAATCTAATGATTGACTTTTACCAGGGTCACACTTCTGAATCGACCACAGGCCGCACAAAAGTTTAACTTCTCCTAAAACACAAATAATGTTTACAAAACGTCCCTATAAACACGGATAAGCCTAACCTCTTCCCCTCCACCTCATTCACCACTTCTTCTTTCCTATAAATTCCAGAGATAGAGGAAAGTGGAGGCAAACAGGACAGACTGGATCTGACTGATGTATAGTTCTGCCAGAGGATTCTCCATCTTAACGTGGGAGGTTAATCACCTGCCTGAAGCTCTGGCAAGCAGGGTTTCGCCTGAAAGAATGAAGTCATTTTCCCAAAAAATTTGTCAGTGTGCCATGGACAGGTTTTGCTACCTGTGTTCTGAACTCTACTAAACCCATACATTCCTACTTGTAAAGGATTATGTGAGTTGTTCAAAATTGGAGCAAACGTTTAATTGCAATAATTCCCTTATTTCCCGTAGATAATGAATTCAGTTCCTTTTTAAGGAAAGAGAGGTAAAGAATAATAATAAGTATGTGACCCTGGACCACAAAACCAGTCGTAAGTAGCACAGGTATATTCGTAGCAATAGCCAAAAATACATTGTATGGGTCAAAATTACAGATTTTCAGAAAATTATTTTATGCCAAAAAACATTCAAATATAAAGTAAATATCATGTTTCATGAAGACATTTTGTAAATTTCTTACTGTAAGTATATCAAAGCTTAATTTCTCATTAGTAGTATACATTGCTAAGAACTTAATTTGGACAACTTTAAAGGCGATTTTCTCAATATTTTGATTTTGTTGCATCCTCAAATTGTCCCATACATGGACAAAGGTGATTTTTTTTTTTTTTTTTTTTTGCTCAGCTAAATATTATCCTATCCTAACAAACCATACATCAATGGAAAGCTTATTTATTTAGATGAATTATAAAATTAAATTTTCAAAAAATTGACTCTTATGACTGGTTTTATGGTCCACGGTCACATATATTACTCTTTATAAATAATAAAATAATATAGATGCCACTTAGAATAATTTTTATAAAATGCAAAAGCAGTGAGTGTCCAAACACTAATCTTGGGTCCACTGCATTTTGCATAATTACGCAATATAGTTGGCTTGTACTAGTGAGGATGAACTTCATGAGCCCAGTTACTGAATTACCCCATAAAAGTGTATGTAGTTTGAGAATCTGAACGCTGTGGTAATATTTTACAATAAGGTTTCATTTGTTAAATGGAAAGTTCATCCAAAAATAAAATTCTGTCATTAATTACTCACTCTCATGTCTGTTAGTTCAAGGCCCAGAAAGGTAGTAAGAACATCGTTAGAATAGCCCATGTGACATCAGTGGTTCAACCTTGATGTTATGAAGCTACAGGAATAATTTTTGTGCACTTTTTGCACTCTTAAGGTAAACAAAGGTCTTGGTTTGGAATGACATTAGGGTGAGTAAATAAAGACAGAATTTTCATTTTTGGGTGAACTAACCCTAAGAAACAACTCCTTATTGTAAAATGCTACTAATATGGTCTCATATTAATTATAGAGTGTTCTAATGTACCAGTTTATCTTATTTTACTACATATGTTTGCTACTTCAAACTTAACACATAACATAACAATTCATCATTTTAAAGTAAACTCAAGAGCAACAATGCTTAATTTGCCTCAGCAGCCATTATGATGTAACTCTCTCTTTACCCCTCTGAAAAACACCTGGCAATGTCTTGACATCCTTCTAGACACACCTTGTCATGGGTCTCCTTATTTGCATAGCATTTGCAAGTCAAATGAAATTTTCTGCCTGATATCAGGCCAGGGGTCTCACCAGCCAGTTTTACACTCATTCTGTCTGCCCCCTCAACCTTCCAGACACATCTCAAACTACCCCTAAAACATAGCCTCAAGCACAGAAACACACATCAAGAACTCCAGAAAACACCACATGCCAGTTAATGAAACACATAAAAGAATTATTAAATTATTAACTACATAGGCCGTTTGTTTCAAACAGACACCATTGTATGCACTTTTGTGCTTTCTTGATTGTAATATTTATAGATTATCATGTAGTTTAAACTTTTAAATTTGCCACCACATTTGAAAGAAAGTTCAAAAGAAAGTTTGAAGGTTTGGATAAAAGTTTGAACGTTCAAAAAAGAGAAAAGAAGCAAAGATTAAAATGGAAAAAGACTGAAAGAAAGAAAATGATAGAAACAAAAAAAACATCCAAAAGGAAACATGTTAAAAAGAAAAGAAAACAAAATTGAGAAACTTCTAAAAAAAAATGTAAAAGAATGTACAAATGAAAAAGAAAATGGGCAAAAGTTCTGAAATTTAGAACATTTCTGAAAAAGAAAGTTCTAACATTTTTAAAGTAGAAAGAAATAAATTATTGAAAAAAACAGAAAGACAGAAAAAAAAGTTTTAAGGAAATATCAGTTAATGAATTAAAATAAAGTAAAATATCAACTATAAGCAATTTATAAATAGTGACACCATTGTATGTGTTTAATGTTCACATCTGCACAAAAAAGAAAGCTAAAACGTTTGAAAGAAAAAAGAGAGTGGGAAGAAAAGTTCTTCCAAGGAATCTCTCAGTAAGATTTCTTGGGAGGAAACTGAAGACATAATGTCGCAAGAACGTTGTGGACTGCTGCATAGTGTGGGCAGAGAGAGTCACCGTAATTCTACACGAGTCCCTGTCTCAGCCTTCACGACGCACGCATACTCAGCCCTCCTCTCTCTCTCAGCGTGACCCCCACATACACAACTGGCAGACACATGACCACCTCCTTGACACACCCTTACTCAGGGCCCTCATTTGCATAGAAATTTGCAAGTCAAATTAGATTGTATATTCCCTGTGTCAGTCCAGGGGTAGACATCTCCAAGTTGATTTCACCAACACACACACTTTCCAGTCCAAACACTTCAGTTCTCACACAAATTCCTGATACACATGCAAAATGTTCCTGGTGCTCATAGCTCCAGTCAAATAAACTGTAAAACAAACTATTCAAGATAAATCTAAAGTGTGCGATTGCTGAGCCATGGGCATCACCAAACATAACTGTATGAAAATGACTGTTTTCAAACAGGTTTACCTCCAGTGATTGGTCAAAACACAGGCAGCGTCATCAAAACTCAGGCCACTGAGTGCAAGTGTCCGTCCACTTTTTCAGCAACCTTCGTTTCCAAAGTATTTTCCCCATAGCGATTTTTTAAAAGCCTGCGTTAAATGGTTATAAGCCATGAACCAAACCAAAAAGCTACAAGATGATTCACAACATTATAAACATTAGAAATATCGACAGGGTTGCGCATACTGTGAGTGGTGCGCATGCGCGATACAAACAAAAAAAAATACGTTGTGTAAATATCTTAAGACCGTTCGTTTGCGTACCGGCATGGTTGACAGCCGTTCATGTACAGTCACCGCAGTATAATACTGGATAAGATTTCCATTCGAAATGAAAGCATAACGAAAATCTTTTGGAGCGAAAAGCAAAACATTCACTGACGCGCTTAACTTGACAGCTCGACAGATTTGCCGGCAAACCGCCAAAATAAAAGCTTTCTGATTTTAGTTTTTAAAATGTTTAAAATTAATATAAAAATAAATAAATAAAATTAAAAATGAATAATATCTAAATATTAGCATTGTATTTTTGCATTTTTATTTAATGCTATTTTTTTATTTTAAAATATAATAGTATTACCACACCGTATTATTTTGTTTATTTTATTTTAAAAAGTAACTAAATAAAGTGCAATAATACTATTATTTATCATTTTATTTTTTTATAGCTATATTTAATGGGTCACACTATGTGCAGTGTGAGCGACAAACCAAATTTCCAGGTGCTCTAATGAGAACATGACCGAAAAACGTATGTGCACCCAGAATATATAATAAAAAAGACAATGCTACACATACACTACATATTTTGACTTTAATATATAAACGTAACATTTTTCTTAAATATATACATGCATTTGTGTGTATTTATATATACATAATAATTATACACAGTACACACACATATATTATGTAAACAAAAACTTTTATTTTGGAATGCGATTAATTGCGATTAACTGTTTGACAGCACTGTTATATATTATTAAGCAGTTTGAAAGTGATTACATCATTTGAAGTGATTCACTGGAGCAGCGGCAATTTGATTATCCGATTGGTGGATTTCTTTGCAGAATTATGGGTAATGTAGTTTCTCACATGGATTTCTGCTGTTAAACATGAATATGTTAAAAATAAGTTGAAATCATGCAGGTTGGTGGTTTCAACAAAAGCATATGCCATCAATGAATAACCTCAGGGTCACAGTGGACCTATCTTTAACGGTTTTCAGGTTATTGTTAAAAATTAATTTGCCTATGGAGAAAAAGAATGGGATTTTTTTCTTTCAGAATTCGACTGTTGCACTCTATTGGTTGAGCATGTTGCTGGTCTAAATTTCCAAACAAACAATGTTTTGATAGCATTTCAGAGTCACAATGTTTACAGTGGAACCAACTCTACAAATCTCTTACTTGCAGCTGTAATATTAAACTAGGGTAATTTAACTAGTACTTTTTTTACACTGCACTAAAATTGCACTGAGCATTATTGGTCACTGCAATGCCACACATTTGTATCATGAACCCATGAGAAACAAATGTACTGAAACATGAAATGTTTTCATTATCATGGTAACTTTTTAGTCATCTCATTAAGTCGTGATGAGTCAGTGTGTACTCACGGAAGGAGACTGTATTGTTTGTGACCTAATATTTGCCTTTAATTAAACCCAAAAATACAATAATTAAAGCAGGCAGCTGAAAAGCAGACAAACTAGCTCAACTCAACTTACAGGTTCAACTCATTGAAACACCTTTTTTCTATTTATCATCTCTCTCCTTGTGTGGAAATCACACACAGAGCAGCTGACCCATGACACTTAGCGGCCTGCTAACATACAAAAAGCTGCTCTCTTTTTCTTACACACGCCTATTTGTAATGTTTATGATTGCAATAAGAGCAGGTGATAGAGACAGGTGTGTTTTCCTCTGTTTATGGGGGCTAATAAAAAATACATGAGGCTGTGAAAAGCACAAACTAGTATTCAAACATACGCGTAACCACTATCCACAAATAAAACATGCACATGTGTGTCAGAGGGCAAGATGTGTGTAAAGTCTAAAAGAGAAGATGCCAAACGAAAGAGAAAGAAAAGGAGAGCAGGAAGAGACAGACAGTGACAGGAAGAAAGAGAGAGGGAAGAGAAAAGGAGAGAAAAAGAGATGGGGGCAGCAAAAAATTAACCCTTTCTTTCCCAGAATCATCAGCTTACTCATTTGAGAACTCAAATGACTCTCACTGGGAAAGTACCAAGCTTAGGCCAGAAAGGAGGTTAAACACGCACTTATGACGCTTATACAGTACATTTGAGTGTTATTAACGTTAAAATGAATTTAATTCTAGAGAAACTGAATTAGTCAAGTGGAGTCCTGACAAATGGCGCGAGTGTAAATAGGGTCATAATGGGCCTCATGGGGCTTTGTGTTGAGTGTAAATAGTGCTTGTGTAACATGCACACATAAAAACAGATTATGTTCAATGACTTTAAACATGTAATTTGCACTTCCTGCTAAATCTTGCATGTAGTCTGAGCTCCTTAACAATGCAAGTCAAAAGTCTCATGAACTTTTGTAACCTCAAAACCCTAAAAATGACCACTGGTCCACTAATATAGTAAAAAAAATGTATATATATTAAACAAGTTCTCATCAAGGTTGCCTTACAATGTTGTAAATACCCTAATTTAACCTATTAACTTGAGTTGTTTAGCCTCGTGTCAATAGCACGGCCTCCACATGTTTTTCAAGCACACAAAATGCCTCTGGAACACACACACACACAAAAAAAAAAATCTGCAAATTGATGTTAGGAAACACTCCACAAGGAATTCTTCTCCCAGGTAAATAGGTAAATGTTCAAAATAGTGAACAAAGAGTGCGTCAGGTGACCAAGCGAGCGGCCAATCACATTGCAGTGTTCCTTTAAATCTTTGGCTTGACTTTGCATTGCAAATTGGTTCATACAAGTATGCAAATTCAAAATGACACCGACTCATGAACTTTCGTGGCCTCACCCTAGCCTCTTTTTTTGTTTTTCCGCTCTTATCACATCTCTGCAGTGTACTTTTCTTTCTCTTTCTCTGTAAAGTGGCCTTGTTCATCAGTTATCAGTTTCTGCAGCGTTATTTCTGATTGAACGATGACAGCAATCCTTAAGCGCCCTCAAGTGGTTATTGGACTCGTTTTTGTTCATAAAGCTTGTCCTCAAACAGAATCGACACGTAACAGAGCCTGTATTTACTCTTTACCTTTTTTTAAATCATTATACGTGCCAGTAAGAGCTCATATTAACGAGGAATATATGAAATAAGTTAAGGAATAAGCGAATATTTAACTGAATAAACAGGAAACGTCTAAAATATTATTTTAAATATCTAAATTTATTACAAAAATAAATAAAAACACACGCTCCCTTAAACACTCAATATCAAATTTAATGTGTAATCCTGAAGAGTTCAGTTCACGTCAGTGCCGTGTCATTTGCTGAATGCTATTGCTAATCAGACGCAGATATTAAAAAACGCCCACGAGTGTCTGGAAGACAAATATAAGTTCAAAAAAAGTGTAAAAATCTGTTTATCACTCTTTTGGCAAGTTTTACTAGTGCACAAGCCAATTTACGGCCTAAAAACGATTAAAAGCTAACAATTCAACAGTTTTGTACCAACTTTTGACAAAACTCAAATTTTGAAACAATGAAAACTGAAATTTTCCTCCTCCACATGCTCATACCATCTTACATTTTTCAAAACCTTGGAGGAAAAGAAAGCCACCTACACAATGATTAGCCAACAGAATGCGGGCTGCAATCAGGGTTGTTGTTTAAATTAAAATAAAATAATACATAAAATAATAAAAATCACAGGGCCTGGGAAAACTTGTTTCCTGTCTGTTAGTGCTGACATTTTATTTGTGGTATTAACGAAAAGAGGAGGGAAAAAACATCATTATCACCCTCCTGGCAAATTCTGTCAATCTAAAGAACAAACAAACATGTGTTACGGAAACATGAGGGTATTAAATTTAGTCCACAAGTTTCTCATTAGAGCAGGTGCATTTCTAAAGATAAACAAAAATAGAAAGCATATGCCAGATATAGCAGTGGGGGAGAGACTTTACACTGCAATATTCCACTCTGAACACCCTCCTGTCAGGCCAACATCACAACACGTCTGACGGAAGCAAAGGATCAATCAGATTTTCAGCGTGTAACCATTTCCTGTCTCGGTAGACCAGCATATCCTCTCCATGATAACCTTTAGTGATTGGAAGGATGTGGTTTACAGACACAACACGTCGCAATTATTCCATCAAACAAGCATCCACCCACACATACATGCATACACTGGGCCTGACAACAACAGTGTAAACACATGCTGGCGTGTGGAGGTTGTCAGGTCAGGGTCAAAGGTATACGCTGCACATTCAGAGTTTCACACAAGAAGTTTGCATATGCATGTAGTTTCAATGCATTTAACATCGTTTTATGTGTGCTATCCATCTTTTTTACACTGAGGCCAACTGAGGGATTTGTATGCAACTATTGCAGAAGGTTCAAATGCTCACCGATGCTTTAGTAGGAAACACAATGCATTAAGAGCCAAGGGGTGAAAACTTTTGAACAGAATGAAGATGTGTACATTTTTCTTATTTTGCCTAAATATCATAATTTTTTCATTTAGTACTGCCCAGAAGCTACAGAAGATGTTTCCCAGAAGATAAAATAAGTTCAATTTACCCTGATCTTCAAATTCAAAGTTTTCACCCCCTAATTCATCAGGTATCCCTCTGAAGCATCAGTGAGTATAGCTTTAAACAAGTAGATAGAATAGAAATGGAATATAGAGTGCTAGTATTATAGGGTCACGTTTTTTATAATTAAATACACACTTTGAACACATTTGAAAGGCTTATAACTTGTTTATTGCTTCTGAGTGTGATACTGCATTAGCACTTTGTAGGAAACAATGAAAATACATGAGAAACATGGATGAACAAATTATTATGAAACCAAGTACCATTTTTTGAAACTTAAAGCCTGATAGTATTTCATTAAAAAAAAAAAAAGCATTGCATAGATCAAACCATATTTATTTACTACACTGGAGGCTGAAAGAAACTGAACTGTAGCATCTTATGAGATGATTACTTTCGTCCTGTATCAATATTCATAATTAGTCGTTCACAATTAAGAAGACAGCTGTACATAATATTTACAAATAAAAATTTGCGTATACAAAAAATTATGGTGTCTGCACAAAAATCTCAAAAACATGCACAGTGTATTCAGATAGAGGCCCATGTGATCAATTCAGAGAAAGGGGACAGGGAAAGAGAGACAGTGCAACCAACATTAAGAAATCTGTCCATCCAGTCAGACACAACTTTGTTCCTGGAAGATGTTAAGCTCAAGGGTCAAAGGTGAATGCGTCCCTGGCTGCGTCTGGTGTGAGGAAGTATCTGTAAACCAATACAACACGTAAGTCACAACAGCACACAATGCATTCTCATTAAACTGCATTTGCAGCTAAACGTTACAGGAAGACATCAAGGGTGTAAACCAAACACAGGTGTAGGAAAGACTAGTAGAGAGGGAAAAATAAAAATACCACATACATTTCAGAAAGACATACCAAGATCTGAGCAAAAAAGAGCTCCACAATGAATCAATAATGCCCATAAATGTTTAGATACTGCTAGGAAATGTGTTCAGTCAATGCTGAGGTGGCTAAAATTTACACAGCTTTCACGTGGATGTTGCACTGGACACAGTAATGAAAAGTCGCCCTCTGCTGGTCTGAAAGTAACACTTTTTTTTTTTTTACAGATACACTTTCACTAGTAGTTCAAATGAGAGTTACACTGCTATTACCGCACTGTGAAGGGTCATAAATCCAACCTGAATCCTAGCAAGTTTAACATCTTTTTCCCAGGCTAGGGACAATGTTTATTATGGCACTCAAAAACCCCAGTTCTACCTCTAAAATCTGCAATAAATTTACCTATCTATAATCTAAGGAAGTTACTACTTGGAAACAACAGTAACGAGTGTGTGTACATGCACAACAAGATAGAGATCAAACATTTGCGTATTCAAAAAAAAAAAAAGAAAAAAAAGAAAGAAAGAAAGAAAGAAAGAAAGAAAGAAAAAAAAAGAAAAACAGACATTATGATGAATCTCTGTTTTGATCAGATTTTTCTGTTTTTTTTTTCTGTAATTATTTGTATTCCCAAATAAAAATATTAAACAAAATCAGATATATTACTATTATTTCACTGTAAAAAAAAATAAAAATAAATAATAATTATTTAAAGGAGAAGTCCACTTCCAAAACAAAGATTCACATATAATGTACTCCCACCCCCTTGTCATTCAAGGTGTTCATTTCTTTCTTTCTTTCTTTCTTATTTTGATTCTGCAAGTGAACACATCTCCTGATGTCAACAGAAATTAATTTTAGAGGGAAAAAAAGAAAAAGAGATAACCTACTCTTGGAGTGTCTGGACTGCTGAAAGGTGAGGGTTCAGCCGAGTAGTTTTCTTTACCAAAAGAATCGTTCCTCTGTTTATGTGCAAACTTCCTTTTCAGCGCTTCAGCGATAAGAGCTGCTGGATCAGAAGAACATGCTACACCTTTACTTCTCCGTCTCTTTACTGGCGTTCCACCTGGAGACCTACAAATACAAATACATACTCTGTACTGAACTTAAAATGTAGCTGTGCTTAAAGTTTGAACACGTTAAATCTATACCTCTCCACAGAACGCAGTTTGACTTGATTCATGTCTTTCAGCACCTCTAACATGGAGGGCAGGGCAGCAGGCGCTGTACCAGCGGATGGACCACATTGTGCAAGCTTTTCTTTTTTTGCCCTGCTTTGTCGAATCACATCCGACAGGGACACCTCTACGCAGCTGCCCATAGCTGGAGGAGGAAGTGGTGGTGGTGGAGGTGGCGGCGGAGGACAGATAGGAGTGGAAGTGAGGACAGGAACCGGTAGAGGAGTTGAGCATGGAGTGCCAGGATCAGCTGGAAGAATGGAAGGGCCTGTGAGACAGATGAGAAATGAATATAAATATATTGTATGTATTAAAGAGGACATATCATACTTACTTGATCGTTTTATTTTGTCCTTGAGGTTCACTAATGTTAGTCAAGTTATTCTATTTTCCTGAAACTAAATAACTTTATTTTTCCTCTGTGTTCCACTAATCAATTATTATTTGAGCCAAAAATTCAATTTAGATTTAAGACCTTCATTGAAATCTAAGAGCTTTGTGACCCTGCATAGACAGCAATGCAACAGACATGTTCAAGGCCCAGAAAGGTAGAAAGGACATTGTTACAATAGTCCATGTGACATCTTTGGTTCAACTGTAATGTTCTAAAACTACAAGAAGACTTTTTGTGCGCAAAGAAAACAAAAATACCCACTTTATTCAACAATTTCTAGCCCCCACAGACAGCCTTCTCATTATATGAGATCTTTGCTTTTGAAGAATTTGTCAGTTGCAGAAACTAATAGCATATTTTACCTGCTGGAGCTGTGACTATCAAAGCGATCTGTGCTCGTAGTCTCTGGAGTTCCTCTTCCAGAGCTGAGATCTTTTGCAGGGCCTCTGGCTGGGTGCCTTGTCCCAGCACCCTGCCTCCCCTCTGAGCCGGGACAGACACCGACACTGAGCGTTCATGCCCCTGTGAGGGAATCTCAAAAGCTTTTCTCAACGGGACGACATTCCTGTTGTGAACATGATGACACAGAACTTTATGCATTAAACAACACTTACAAAAATGACATACACACAGATCAGAATCCAACCAAAAAAATCTCATGACAGACATAACTGCTGTTTAGAAGTATATTTAGCACTCATACAGACAGCGTCTGAGCTATTAATAAACACCTGTCCAAAGACAATTATATTTATACAGCTTCTGATGTGTGACTACCTCAATTTAGTGTGGCAGTCCCCTTCATCCTCCACCAGCCACAGCACATCCGCGAATGTAGGAATGGCTGGAGTGTCCACCATCACATCAATATGGCCGTGTCTATTGAACGTCTGCAGAGGAATCTTGAAATGAAGAGTCAGAACTCATTAGTGATGGTGCTCTTAAGTCCTTCAAAGCCTTTTGCATGCGAAGAGACTTTAAAGTGCTTCCCAAAACTCATATTAACAATTCATATCAAGTGAAGACATGCATGTCCTGTATACAAGCAAGCATTCCGCTTGTGTTATGAAATGAACCAATCAGAAAAGAATCATAGTGTTTATATATACCTACTAGTCACATGATCCTTCAAAAATTATTCTAACATTCAAATTTGATCAAAAAACATTTATAATTATTATTATGTTAAAAACAGCCAAGTAGAATTTTTTCAGGTGTCTTTGATGCATAGAAAGTTCAGAAGAACTGCATTTATCTGAAACAGAAATCTTTTGAAATGTCACTTTTGATCAATTTAATGTCCTTGCTAAATATATATATATATCCTTGCTAAATAAAAGTATTAATTTCTATAATTAGTAAAAATTAGTAATGTTGCCTTGGAAGCTGACTGAAATAAATTAAGTTGAAGTACTACAATTATTCTTTTTTTCAATTATTATTTATCTGTTTTTTTTTTTGGTAAAAAAAACAAAAAAGCACACAACAAAATTACTGAAACCTATACTAAAATGAAAAAAAATATAAATAAAATGATATACTTAAAACTAAAAACTGATGTGTATATCATTTTAGTCACATTTCTCAAAAGTACTCAAAAAGAGAGAGAGAAAAAAATGACTGAGTACAAACAATAGAATACATGTTTACCTGAAACCGCAGTCGGGGCTGAGGAGAGAGGGGAAGGTTTGTGCCAATCATTCGGACTATGCTCCGGTACTGTCCACAATATGTACTGTCCCATACTGGAACCAACTGCAACAACAGTGTCACAAAGATGTACTGTTAAAAAGCTGCATTTACAACCTTTAAATATATAACCATACATTTTTACCTGTAAAACTATGTTTTTAGTTTTAATAATATATGTAAATATATTTGCACACTAAATTAATTTTCACTTCACCATGTCAGGTGGCACTCCAAAGTATTCCAGGACACATTTCAGCAGGTCAACGATGTCCTCCAGCAAAGACATTGACAGTATTCCTGTGGGCTTCCACGCTGGATTTCTGCTGACAGATGAGCCAACAACACTTCACTGCACCAAACTTCTCCACGTGACCTGAGGGATCAAATCAGCTGCATTCCATTTACTTCTGTAACAAAATCGCCGCTAGAATGTGCAACGTTACATTTTAATCACTGAGGAAAAAATATCACTACAAATGAGAGAAAAGCGGAATTAACTACAGCAGTAATTAACAGTTAACTATCAACATTAACAAAGACAATCTCTGGCATCCGTCAGTATGCTCCACTATCTCTAGGTGCGTGTGAACACGCACGTATTTCAAACCTATACGTTACTCTCCGTTTAATTTAAACACATACACTTTGTATTAAAAAAAAAAAAAGGCTTATATTTACAATGTCGATTTATTTAAAGAATATGATTATTCACGTTACCTCTTCCTGGTATCACGCTTGCTGTGCAGGTAAACTCAAATAAAGCTCTTTGCGTGAGAGCGCTTCTGATTGGTCCGGGGAAAAGGGCTGGGGCCTGTAACCAATCAGCTTGAAGAGTTTAGAAATTTCGTCAGAGGGCTTCGACCAATCATTTTGTTTGAACAAAAGCAGTGGGAAGTTTTGTATTTTAAGTGTGTGCGCTGTTGTAAAGTAACGGTAGGGGTGAGTAGTACACTGTAATTTTATCATTTAATCAACATTTTGGACGAAGTAGGTTTTCGAGAATGATGTATAAGAAGGTTAAATGAATAAAAATGGACTCTCTATCATTACATTAGTGTAAATTTACATTAAACTCGAATCTGAATTCCAGCGATGTAGCTTTTATGCTAACAGACTAACGTTACTGTATATTGGCTCAAGGTTTTTAGTGTCTTTTGCGTTTGGGTTGTAATTTTGTTAACTCTTTTAATGCCATCGGTAATATTAATGACTAAAATGTACTTTTGAAAAGTATATGTATTTTAAATAAAGTGTATGTGTCTTGATATACTGTGGACATTTACGTGGCTGGTGTAAATGGTCACATGACCGGAGATGTTGCTCTTTTTGAAAGATTTTGTTGATGTCAGAACTCCATAAAATTAACCATGTAAAACATCCCATAATTGCTTCTACTCATACTATATTATTTAGTATATACACTATTTAAAGGACCTATAATTAATGTATTACTAAAAATTACATTGTCTCAAATACATCATGATCACAATTCATAGAAAACTGTGTCTGGTGGGAAAACCAAGAAAAGATTTGAATACATAAAAAAGTATTGAATCATGTTTTAGTTTTACAAGTGGACCTGTGTAATCAGACATGATTCAAATAATTTATCATATCCTTTTTGTTTCAGATATCCGCAAAAATGATGGACGCATTATCAGTAGTCACACAGCTGCGGGACCTGGCATCTGAACCACAGAATCGGGAGGCGATCGTTCAGGACCAGGGTTGCCTTCCAGGACTAGTGCTGTTCCTCGACCACAAAGACCCTAAAGTGCTTTTTGCCACCCTCCAGGTACGCCCAGACCTGATTTTTTTTAAAACACAATTCATGTCAAACTGACAAAGAGCCAGTTGTGCTGTTAAATTGTGCTTAATGTCTTGTATGTTTCTTGTGCCTCTTTAGACTTTGCGGTATCTGGCTGAATCGCCCCGCAACATCAGCACCATGAAAAATGAGCTTGGCATGATGGTGAGCCTGGAGAAACTGATGGAGAGGTGAATTTATTTTATTTATTGGAAGATAAATTGATTTGTTTTTTTTTTTTAATTTTGTTGATTTTTATTGCCTTTGTAATTTTTTTTAACTTTTTTTTTTTTTTTTTTTTTTTAAATGTTAATAGTTTTTATTTTTATTTCAGTTTTGGTTATTTTAGTACATGTTTAAATAATATTTTAAAAAGTAAAATAAAATTTTAATAAAGTAAAATATCTTAAAGTAAAATTTTGTGCTTTTTTCTTTTTTTTACTAAAAAAACAAAACAAAGGTAATTAGATTTTTTTATAATATCTGTTTTCATTTTAATTTTAGTTATAGTATTTTGTTGTTGTTGTTGTTGTCTTTATCATTTTTGACTTACTTTTTTTATATATATCCATAGTTTTTTATTTTCTATTTCAGTTTTGGTTATTTTAGTACAAGTCTAACTATATTAATATTTTACTTTTAATATCTTAAAGTCAACTTAAAATATTAAGATATTTATTAATATTTTTAATGTTTTTTAAAATGTATCTTTTCATTTTAATATAAGTTAGTTTCAGTAATTTTGTTGATTTTGTTGTCTTTGACATTTTTTTTAACATCCATGGTTTTTATTTTTATTTCAGTTTTGGTAATTTTAGTACAAGTTTAACTAAATTAATATTTTACTTTTAATATCTTTTTTTTGTAATAGTTACTATTTAATTTGAGTTAGTTTTAGTAATTGTGCTGATTTTCATTGTCTTTTTCATTTTAACTTTTAATTTTTTTTTTTTTTTTTTAATGTCCATAGTTTTTATTTCAGTTTTGGTTATTTTAGTACAAGTTTAACTAAATTAATAGCTTAATTATAGCTTAAAGTAATAAAATAATAAGACATTTATTAATATTTTAAAGTTTTTTTTTGTTTTTTTTTAAATACAGTTTTAATTTTAATTTTAGTTTTAGTAATTTTGTTGCTTTTTGTTGTCTTTGTTATTTTTAACTTTTTTTTGTTTGTTATTTATTTTTATTTCAGTGTTGGTTATTTTTTTCTTTTTCTGATTTCATTATAGTTTTAGTAATTTTTTTGTGTTTTTGTTGTTTTTATTGCTTTATGTACTTTATTTTATATTATTTTAAAACATATTATTAATATAACACTATAAAATATTTAAAATATCTTACTTCATTTTATTACTTGTATTACTTTTGTAGTTTTTATTACTTATTTCAGATTTAGTTATTGTAGTACAAGTTAAACTGAATGAAAATGATGTTAAATGTTGCAACTAGCTAAAATATAACAAGTTTTTAAAAATTTTATTTCAGTTTAATGCTTATTTCAAGTAACAACAACTAAAGTGTTTTAAGTAACTAAAACATGTGCTTAGTCTTACTTTGCCCAATTCATCAATCCACGTTATTCGAAAGGGGGGAAAAAACACATTTTTGTAATTTTTCCACCTTTTTTGTTGTTTGAAGGACTAGTATGACGACTGATATTACAGACCTGGCAAAAGAGGTGTATGGTTTGTTGAATTCTCCAACACAGAGACAGGCTCGTCAGATGCCAGAGCAACAGAAGAGGAGAAACAAACCCCAATTCTTCATCAACAGCTCCAGCAAGAAAGCCAAATCAGTTACCCTGCATATACAAGGCTTGGATGGGGCAGTATGTACCATAACAAAGCTTTCACACATGCACTTTATTAATCTTCCCTGGGTCGAAAACGTTTTTGTTTTTGAGACACATTTATGCAGATTACAGAGTAAAATTACATGTGGCATTTTGTTGGCAGGATCAGAGAGGTGTGTGTGAAGAAGCCCTTTTGAGAGTCAAAGGAGTAATCAGCTTCACGTTCCAGATGGCTCTGAAGAGGTGTACTGTACGCATCCGTGCCGACCTGCCCACTGAGGTACACGATATTCCTCTTTCTGTAAGAGGCAACTAATAAAAGCAGATTTGCTTTCATGAAATACTAAAAGCAAATATCTTTTGTCCAGAGTCTGGCTACTGCCATTGCTGCCACAAAAATGCTTACAGCCAAGCAGGTAGTGAAAAATGAAAATGGAGAAGAGGTGAGAGTTTCTGTTGCTTTTAAAGTGTGTATTTATAGCTGATCGTTCCAATAGTTTTACGTCCCATAAATATGCTTTTATTTATTATTATTATTTTTAAATGATTATTTATTATTTATGTCTGTACTCTGGTTACAGGTTCTCATTCCATTCAGCACTTCTGACTCAGAGGTAGAAGAGAATTCACACGTGCCAGATTACCTGCCAGAAGACGAGAGTCCAGAGAAAGAGCTGGATCGTGCCATATCCCGTACTGGTGCTAAACAAGACACCGGTGGCAGCTGGCTGAACACAGCGGCCAGTTTCCTCACTAAAACCTTCTACTGGTAAAGCTTGAGTTTCCTGTCTGAGTTTGGACCTCAACATTTTTTAAGAAAGATCAGCGTGGAAGAGCAGGTTGCACCGCTATGAGAGCTTAAAGCACTAATGGAAGGTCAGTGAACTGACAAATGTGCTTTAACGACCTACAGAAGTTCAACATGTGTGAGATCTCAGCCACATCGCAACTTTGTACACCTATAGATGTTGTGTTCATGTCGACCATTTATATATGTTTATGAAAACATGTATTTCCTCCCTCTCAGGATCAGAAATTTTTCTGTTTCTGCTATCACGTTTGTCTGCTGTATCTTCTTTCCACCTGATTTCTTGTAAATATTTCTATTTTGGTGTCTTATAAGGGGAAAGTATCTTGTATCTTGAGTCTCATCTAATAATGGAAACAACTAAAAGACATTAAATGTCTAATGCTGTTTTGTGTAAAATAAAGGTTTGGAAGGAAGACATCTGTACTCATTTTTGCAATTGACATTTTTTAAACAAATCTAAGTGTTCAAAATATGTGCTTTTATGCTGAAAAAAGGCAGTGATTACAGATGCCCACACATCTATTTATTTAGTTGTAATATGGTTTTTTGATACAAACAAACAACAAAGTTTTACAGGATAAAGGATTTAAAATTTTCTAAATAAATGAGTGACAAGTACACATACACTACCAGTCAAAAGTTTCTGAACAGTAAGATATTTTTTAATGATTTTTTTAAAGTCTCTTCTGCTCACCAAGCCTGCATTTATTTGATCCAAAGTACAGCAAAAATACGGTTTTGAAATGCTGTAACTGTTTTCTAATTGAATATATTTTAAAATGTAATTTATTCCTGTGATTTCAAAGCTGAATTTTTAGCATCATTACTCCAGTCACATGATCCTATTTTGCTGCTCAAAACATTTATTATGTTGAAAACAGCTGAGTAGAATTTGTTCAGGTTTCTTTGATAAACAGAAAGTTCAGAAGAACTGCATTTATCTGAAATAGAAAATTTTTGTAACATTATAAATGTCTTTATCATCACTTTTGATCAATTTAAAGCATCCTTGCTAAATAAAAGTATTAATTTCTATAATTTCTTTCCCCCAAAAAATAAAAAACAATTATACTGACTCCAAGCTTTTGAATGGTATAGTGTATAATGTTACTAAAGCTTTTTATGTCAGATAAATGCTAATCTTTGGATCTTTCTATTCATCAAAGTATTCTGAAAAAATGTACTCAACTGTTATAAATATTGATAATATTAACAGTAAATGTTTCTTGAACAGCAATCAGCATATTAGAATGATTTCTGAAGGATCATGTGACACTGAAGACTGTAGTAATGATGCTGAAAATTTAGCTTTAGCTATTTTGAAATATATTTAAATAGAAGACAGTTTTTAAAATAGTAAAAATATTTCAAAATTTTACTGTTTTTGTTGTACTTTGG